>JALNQA010000010.1:600000-859852 GCA_028456235.1 Ophiosphaerella narmari | reverse complement strand
CCCATGGGCTGACTCGTAGGCTCGCGTTGATGAGTTGACGTTGATGAAGTGACGTTGGTGGCGATCGATATCGCGCGTGCACCAGCGCGCGCCAAGAGCTCGGCGAGCAACCTCAACCTTTGTGAGAATCAACGCCAGCATCGCGCCGGCAGCTGGGCCAGCAAACCAGTGGAATCTTGATGCATCCAGACTCAGCTGAGGTGGGCGCCGACCCGCGCACCAGCTCATCCCTTGCAGAGGCACAAAGGACTCAAAGGCCCAACCCTTGCATGAGCTCAACGCCAGCTGAGGCATCGCCCTGACTGAGGCTCGCCCTGACCGAGGCCTCGCCATCGCCGAGGTATTAGCAGCTGATAGAGCTGAGGATATATAGAGGAGTGCGATGGCAGATAGAATCAACAAGCAACAGCAGAACAGAGCAATCAATCAATCAGTTCAACTCACTCAATATTGACTGCATCAATCCATCTTTTCAATCTCTTATTTCTCCCATTATCGTGCTCATAGTAGCCACCTTTTAAACCCCTTTTATCTGACAGGTACTTACCAGCTCAACGGCACTTTTTCGTATAAATTTGTCTTGCAATGTTGATAACTCTACAACGTAGATGTAAATTGAAGCTCTAAAACGAGTAAATTTAAGTATAGTATTGTAAGGGAGTAATCCCTTTTATCTTCAAATTCTACATATGTTAGTAAGTTCGTACAAACTTACTAACATTTGTTAACGTTACTAGCCTATTAGTAAGCTACTAGGTATATATACTTAGTATAAACCTAGATAGCTCTTTATCTACTATTTACTCTTTTTCAATCAACTGCTTACTGCCTCCTCTGAGCTATTCTTGCGTGAAGTCTACCTTACAAGCTAGTAGCTTTAGTATATGTTAGAGTACCCTCTCTAGATTAAATAGAAACAAACTAGTTGCAGCCTATCTAGCCAGAATATTCTTCTTAGTTATTGCCTTTTCTCTCGCAGGTGCGTATAGAGAGGTAAAATACTCCTTAATATAGCCGTTTAACCTTATTACAATAGGCAGATTTTAGAGGTGCAAAGACTCTAACATTATAGGGCTAAAGCTTGTAAGAGGTGTAAGAGGGGAGACGACATAGAAGAATATAGTTTTCAAAATAGAACTATAAGGTCTCAAGTATCTTGTAGGTCCTAAAACCATCCTAGATTAGTACTCGTAGTTTCCTATTTGCTACTCCTTTGGTTTGGGGATTAAAAACACGCGTAAGCTACTCTAGGCTAATTTTAGAGTTATTATATCCGTTTTCTGGGTGTACGTAATGCTATCCAGGGGTGGATATGTCGTCCAGTTGCTTTGATGGGTTGAAGCCAGCTAGATTATAAGCGGGAGAAGCGGCCTACTATCTCTACTTACGCACTCAATAGCAGTTACTTTTTAGGGCATACTTTTATGGGCTAACCGTCTTCAAATGTTGGAAATATCCTCTTCCTGATACAAGCATACGATGTGAAGGCACCGAGATAAATTATTATATTAATGCTCTTGGTAGAGCAGGGGTGTAAAGCGAAGGCAGTTCTAGGTAGGATAAATAGGATAGTCGGCAGCATAATCGGAGCACTGTATTTTTTTATCTATATAGGAGTATCCTAAGGAGAAACATATAAAGGATCGTACTATATTGTTAATAACTCGTTAAAACGACGGGGGAGAGCATTGAGTTGCCTAATTAAAGGATCCATTCTGACACAGGTGGTTTTCCGGCTCGCTTGGATCGACGTTACGAGACACATGGTTAGTGTACCTCCTGAGAATAATCAATCGCAATGCCAACAGTTCGGGCACTAGCAAAAATCACAATTTTGGTAAAGAAATTGATTGATAAAAATACAGTGACCCCAGTGACATAAAGAAATAGTAGATACCTAGACGTATTCTTCGTTGCCCGGGTGTCTCGTGATTCGTAGTTCCTGCTACAGGCTTGTTTTTGCTAAGCCTTTAGGCTTAATTACTAGATTACATGTAGAGAGGTCCTCGCCTTCCAAGTCGGGCACCTGTGAGTGCTTTCGCCGCATTGTCGTTTGGTTGCGCATCTCCGAAACCGCAGCCACCATCCCGTTGTTGCGCGACTACGGGTCCCGCACATTTTCCACTATTAAAACCACAGCATCCGGCCGCGCAGTCGGCATCTGATGTGCAAGGCCCGGTGATAAACTGGGTTCCAGGAGCCTTTGCTGCTGCTCCAGGAGCGGCAGCTCCACTAGACGGCGCTGCGGGAGCTACAGGGGCTGCGGGAGCCGCGGGCGCTGCGGGCGCATTTGCGGCCGCTTGGCCCTGGCCCTTTGCGAGAGCATTGTTGTTCGGCTGGGCGTTGCCAAAGCCACATCCTTCGCCGCGCTCATTGGCGACAAAGGGAGCGGCACATTTCCCTGATGTAAATCCACAGCATCCCGATGCACAAGCAGCATCTGATGTGCAGGCACCAGTAATGAATTGAGTCCCCTGAGCAGCGACATACAGGGAGCCTGAGGAAATTAGTAAATATTCAGTTTAGAGATCTGAAGTGTGCCTTACAGCTAAGAAGAGTGACGAGCTTGAAGATAGGAGCCATTGTTGTGGTGGTTTTGTTTAGATTGATAGGTGGATAAGATAGAAATACTGAATGTATTATGGGCCTGCCGGTATGACTTAGAAATGAATAAGGATATTGAGAAGAGAACGTAGGAAACTGTAGTTGATTGTTGAGCTGGAGATGGAGCCTAAGTCAACCTGAGGATCACTGTTATATACAATTGCTTCAGCAGTGCCACCGTCGGAATGATCCACTCTGATACTCTTAGCCTAGGAGAAAAGGAATAGGCGCTCGCCTCGAAACGGAAGAAGTTCCTAGGTCCTTGAAACTGCCTCAACGGGTGGGTAGATCCGTGTGGCGATGGAAGGGGGTGACATCCCAATGGACGGTCACGCTCGTTGTGGCGCCGGGAGCCATGTTTCGGAACCAGCTCTATTCGTAATTGGGGCTGAGAATGTTATTGCCGTTGTTTTTAGTTTGTAAACGCAATAATGAAGGGTCTACATTATGCGTTTGGACGATGGTGTAGCTATTGATAGTGCGAAGTTGCGAAAAGTGGAGATGGCGGGAAAGGCGATCTAGCTCAAGCGAGCCAATCACTGCCGATTAGCATAGTCCACCAACTCACCAGCCACGCAAATCTATGCAGGAACAAGTCAATTCAGGCACTGCGGGTTTCTTCTCTGTCGGAGGGGGCCTGGCCCTGGGGCGGTACAATGTAAGTCTATCCCCGAGGTGTGCAGCATAAACCCTAAGGAACACCCCATACCGATAAGGTCTCGAATACCCTAGTTTGCCGCTCGGAATGTCTGATATCCGCATCATCCCTGCATGCGACGCCTCTAGATTCTAGAAGAATAACGTCTTCGACAGTTCAACGTAACCCTAAATTTTTTTACTACAATTAATATGCCATCAATTTTTGTCCGGTCTACCAATACCTATTACCATGCAGTCTACCAATGCTATGGGCGTCTCAAAGCGCAGGCTATTGGCTGAAGAATCATCTTCGAGAAGGACAAAGAGTTGCTACAAAACTTGGTTCCGTACAGGAATGAATGCTACCGTGTATACTCTCTTGCCCATAGAATATTTGCTTTGTGGGGGAATTGTTTGGAAGACAAGCCGAGATAACCAGTTCAAAAGGTTATAACATTAAGAAGGGAAACAAACCCCACTCTCCCATATGAATTACATGAGCAAAGTTCATATCGGACGTTAACCAAAGTGCGCGTTATTCGGCCCCCTATCTCTAGCCAAAGCTTTTCATAAACAAGGTAGAAGTGTTTCAAAACCTCTAGTTCTATAGTTTTATATTCTGTTGTCTGTTATAGATATCAAAGTCTAGATAGGCATAGGAATAGGGGATCGAACGACGTCCGCCCCAGTCAACCCAATTGTCGTGGTTATTTTGAAGGAAGGAAAAAGTGTACAGCACATCGGAACACTAGTCAAAAGATGATTAGGAATGAAAAGCTACTTAAAGCCCACTCTGTGGTACCTTCTGCATCCAGACAATGACTACATCAGGAAACCTCCATCTGAATTACCCTCCCCTGATGCTCGGCGCGATACTAACTAGCTGCTTTACCATATGGAACACGTCTCGGGCATCTGAAACTACTTTCTGCATCTGTTTTCTTTCTTTCTACTTCCCTTCCACTTCTCTTCTCTTCTTTTCTTTTCTTACTGTTTCTTGCTTCATCCGCTAACACTGAGTTCAAGGAAATGGTAGAAAGTGGAAAACCGAGAACCCTTCACCTTTGGGCAATGGATCGAACCGACTCAAGCGAACGAGCAGAATGCTCCGTTCCACTGCGATCGGAATTCTTGGAAAGTTTCGGCAGGCTGATATAACTACATTGGTCGTCTATGGAACTGATCGGTTCCACCTAGGGGTCGACCAATAACTCGGCAACGAATGTAGACAAGGTATGCGGGAATGAGAATGGTTACTACGGCGGTATTCGGTGACAATGAATATGTTATCAAAGTGGAGGACCATTGGGACCACATACTAGGGGTATATCGTCCGAAATACTGTTGGGTACTGCAAAGACCATACTGCAACATTGTGTACATGAACTTTTATTGAATATTCACTCAGCCTGAGCACTAAACTAGCAACACTGAGCGGATTGAGTTACGGAAGTGAACAGACGTGATTCAATCATCTTAAAAAGCACATGGGATTAGGATGAAAGCGTCATTTCTGTATCTTACGGCGTGTGCTAAACCGGCACTATGCTATACTTGCTATGCTAGAACGCCAGAAAAGCAGCGTGCAAATGCACTACAAACACCATGCTATGCAAAGTTACAACCAAACCCTTTTTGGCGCCATTCCACCAAATGTATTATCCATCGCTCATATGCAGTTTATGCAAAACACCGTGAATTTGAATACAACACCCATCAGTCATTCTATCCACTCGTTCCCATACTCTTTCAATTGTTGCTCTCTAGAATGTCCTTTAGAATGGCCATACCTGGCCCAGTCAAAGCTTCGATGAGCTCCTTGTTGTCAACAGCGCTTGCAACGCGGCGATCTTCGACCACGACGCCAGGAAAAGCCTTGCCTCTGCCCCTCCTGCTCGGTGTGCCCACCGCGACAAGTGACCCGGACTTGCCTTCAACCGCCGAAATAAGGGACAATGTCTCTAAGCTTCCGACAATATCACGGAACTCAGTACTCGTGAGCGGGTGAAGGATGTTTTCGTGTTTGCAGAGGGCAGTATATGCTTCGAACAATTCCTTGATCGTAGGGGCGGTGTTGTGTGTCTTGGAGGGTGTTGCCGGGACACAATTTTCTGCTGATGCGCGCTTCTTCTTTTCAATGGCTGCGAGGGAGCAAAGTACTGCCTTTTGCTGAAGATTGAGATTTCGAAGACGTTGGGAGGTACCGTTACTGAAAACTGTTGCGGTGATCTTTGCAATGTGTGCAATTGTTGCTCGGGGAGCGGTTGCCGCCGTAAGCTGGGCAAGAGAAGTCGCAAGCGCGGTTTGTGCCTTCAATTTTGATGGTGACCGAACGACTGGCGATGATAGATTGATATTCTCCACAAGCGGTATCTTTGTTGGAGAAGGAGTTGGAGAAGGAGTAATTTCAGTGGCCTTCTTCGCATAGTGGTCGCGAGTGTCTGCCTCGACAAGATCTATGGCTCTCCGACAGATGTCGAAGGCCTTACGCAGATCGCCAGATTGCGATGCAACCTTCTTTGAGAGGAACATGATGGCGGTTGGGTGGATAAAGGGAAGCTGTTCTGATGTTGCTGGTAGCAGGGCCCTGAGCTTCGATGTGATAACGGAAGAAATCTGTGCTGCGGTGTAGGGAAGGAAGGGCAGCAATTGAGGCTTTAGGCCGCGAGCCTTGAGTCGAGGAAGAAAGCGATCCGTGAAGTCGAGGGCGTTTGCAATGCCAACCAGGATCAAGCCTGAGGCCTTCTGGAGCGACCATTCGAAGATGTTGTACAACAGATCGATGTCCAGCTCCAGGAGATGGTCAACCTCATCGAGAGTGACGAGATATGATGTCTGACGCTGCATGAATACCTTCTTGAGTGTATCCATCTCCTGGCCTTCGGTAACCTCGGTGATGTCAACAAATTCTTCCAACAAGGTCCTGTACAGGTCCGTGGCGTTCTTGACGCTCATGCAATTGATGTAGCCGGTCTCGACAGAGGCATCCTGTGATGCGGAGCGACAGACTTGGTCGACAAAGGCGCTTTTGCCGGTGCCTGGAGGGCCTGACACATAGATGCATCCTGAACGCTTACTATTTGTGCGCGTTGAGATGAAGCTCTCGAGCTCTTTGCGCTCTGCGTCACGCCCATACAGGGCTGGCGGCGCGGATCCCCGAGCGAAGGCCTGACGGACTTCGTTGTAGATGGTGGGAGCAGTATGTCGGGGTGTTCCGGGCGTGTGAGGAGTGCGGGGTGTCAATGGCCGGCCAGCGACAATCAGCCTGTGCCTTGGGGTGACGGCGACTTTGCCGGCAAGCGCGTCTCGATGCCGGGGCGTGGAAGGCGTCACGGCCAGCTTGTCTGGTAGCACCACACGTGATTTTGCGGGCGAGTTCTCTTGAGCAGTAGATAGGGGAAGCCGTGATGCAGGTGCGCCGTGTTTGGCAGGAGTTGTGCCGGCTGGTCTTGAGCGCTTGGTCGGCGACACCTCCTCCTCTCCGTCCACGTCCATAGCCGCGCCATCATGTCCATGCTTCCGCTTTGGGGTGACAAATGGATTCTCTTTCTCGGCTTCATCGAGAATGACGAATTGTGCCCGTCGTTTCGCGCGGGTTGCGACAGGGCTTTTCGCATCTGCAGCACGCGTCAGAGTCGTGTTGGCCGAGAAACGACGGCCAGAAGACGGGTCGTTTTTACCTGATGCATTTGCACTGGCAGAGCTGCGAGTCCTCTTTCCGAGGACGGTAGGAGCCATCGTGACTGTAGTGGGGGAAGGAAAGGGGGGGGGGAGCGCGTGGGTGCGCGGCGTGGAAGGCACAATGGGTGGGGAGTCGAAGGTAAGAAGGCACAGAACGGCAGATACGCGACTTGAGCAGGCGCGCGACCGCGTAAAGTGGAAACTACGGTGGTGCGTGCACCTGCCAGCCTTGTTGCGCTAGCACTAGACCCTTTTTGAACAGCGCTCTGGACAGCACGGCCAAGCATTCAGAGCTAATCATGCACAGGTATTAGTGTGGAAGACCGGACGAGAAATGGAAATTTTGAGTTTGTCTGGTTACCCCATTGTAAATCTTACCATAGTGTACACGATACATGCATGACCTTATTTATCTCCTCATTTGGCTTCCATCTAATTCTGATAAACTTGCATTGACCATTCTAGGGTCCTCCTTCAACAATGTTACTACCCTCTCTTCAAATGCCTTAATCATGGCCTCGGCCACTTTGGGCGCCACGCCTCCACTGAGCGCGGCGTAGAATGGGTTCGTAAACGCAAACTCTAACGCAAGAGTGACAGATGTTCTATTCTTGGCGATCTCCTCGATGGTCCATTTGCTTCTCAGATGCTTCAATAAACCATTGTCACCGCCATGTCTCTCTCTTGAAGGTCCTGACTCTGGACTCTGGAGATGATGGACAATATCATCTCGTGCCAGGCTGGTTTCCGTGTCCCCGCCTACGCTCTCGACATACCTCCCAGGTACGCAATACACGCTGGATGTGAAGCTCTCTGTCATGCCTCCAAAACCACTTGTCAGGTTGCCTTCGCTTGGCCAGCAGCGACCATATGTTTGATCTGGAGCCGACCAGTGGGTGATGTCACTGCGCTGGCAGAAGGGTACAAAGTTGGCGTAGGACGGAACATCGGCAATGATTGAGTATATGGGTGCGCTGGGATAGGGGAGTGTCCGGTGTGCGGTCAGCGTTTGAGTGGAAGCCGATGCATCAGCGAATGCATCAAATGGGTTTGGTAGCAATGTTCGTCGTTGTATGGACGGCAGGCAAAACCGCCGTGGGGTTTGGAGGAGTGGGCGTGCAGTTCTGGGTGCCGCCATGCTGAAGGGAAGAATGATATGTCTTCGTCACCTCGCTATCATGATCAAGGCTGGGTTGTAGTCAAACGAGATTATGACGAAGCCATCGAACATCTTCGACGCTAATAAGCCGCGGCTCAATGAAACTAATCATGTCAGGGACTGCAGCCGAACCATGCGGTTTATCGTTAGCCATTCCTCTTATCGATAGAGAAATTTCCCCTCTACATCTTCGACCCCTCTGGCATCGCTCCCAGGACGCTGATTCTAGGATATACATGCGCAATGGCAGGAAGTACTGACGATAACAGTAAAATTACAGCTGCCGATCAAAATGGCGAAGCAAGATTCCAAACCGACAATAGTGTATCCCAGAAGCAACATCCAAAACAACAACTCTCCAAAGCCATGGAGCATATGCGCTTTGCAGTAACCGTCGATCCCATTCCTCATACCCCAGCACCCACTGAAAATGACGCCTACGGAGTCCCCGCCTCCTTCGCGCCCGTCCGCAACCCAGCATCCCGCTCGCACGACGCCTCCAACAACCAAAAGCGCAGCGACCCCTTCGCCTTCGGTTCACGCTATCTCGAAGAGGGTGACAACATCTTTGAGTTCAACGCCTGGGATCACGTGTCCGTCGACGAGACCTACAAAGCCTTCTCCGAAGAGCAGTATACTCGCCAACGACAAGACCCCGTCTCCGACTTTGACCGCAAGCGCTTCAACGACAACCCCGAGAAATGGTGGAATACCTTCTACAAAAACAACAAAACCAATTTCTTCAAGAACCGCAAATGGTTGGCGCAGGAGTTTCCCATTCTGGATGAGGTTGGCAAGGACAATGGGCCGCCGGCTGTCTTGCTCGAAGTTGGTGCTGGAGCTGGAAATAGTGCCTTTCCAATCTTGCAGAATAGCCGAAATAGGAGGCTAAAGATCCATGCATGTGACTTCTCCAAAAAGGCAGTGGAATTGATTCGCGGCCACGAACTGTACGACCCCGAGTACATTCAAGCGGATGTGTGGGACGTGGCGGCCTCACCTGACTCGGAGAACGGTGGATTGCCATTGGGCCTACAAGAAAACAGTGTAGACGTCGTCCTCATGATATTTATCTTCTCCGCACTGAATCCAAGGCAGTGGGACCAGGCAGTGAGGAATATCTGGAGAGTATTGAAGCCGGGCGGACAAGTGCTCTTCAGAGACTATGGGCGCGGTGATTTGGCCCAAGTACGGTTCAAGAAGGGAAGATGGATGGAGGAGAATTTCTACGTCAGAGGAGATGGGACAAGGGTGTATTTCTTTGAGCAGCAGGAGTTGGAGAACATATGGGGCGGAAAGGCACCAACAAAAGAAAAAGAGGCGGTCGCCCAGCCCACAGAGACGAAGGCCCATATTGACAGTCTAGTGGAAGGGGTACCGAGTTCGCACGTCAAGGGTGAGAATGATGCTTCACAAGACACCACACTAGAGTCTTCGACGTCGCAAGAGCCACGCCCGACCTTCGAAATAGCGCACATTGGCGTTGATCGCCGGATGTTGGTCAACAGACAGAGGCGGCTGAAGATGTACCGCTGCTGGATGCAAGCCGTCTTCCGAAAGCCAGGCCAGGACAGCCAAGTTGCGACAAGCACACTACGGCAAGAAAAACAAGAGACAGAAGTAGACATAGTAGACATAGAAGTAGAAGAGACCACAGAGCAAGCATGAGCCAAAAAATAGAATAGCTATATCCACTTCATAGATACCCGGGTCACGCATCCCAAAGGCAATTTACATTAGAAATTGAATATATTATCCCCCAACCTGAGAACGCCAACGTAATATTACATGCCTGGAGCTATAATAAGAATACGGTACGACTGAACTATTTGCAGCATTGTTTCCCACACTACATGGTCTGTCCCTCAAAATATGGCCTAAACCTCGGCTCGCACTCCAATCTGCAATCCCACACACACTTGTAGCACGCCATCAACAACTGCGGAAACTTGACGGTCCAATAACTCAGATATCCATCTGGTAATGGCCCTACTTTTGCTTTGACAGCCTCATCCATGTCTTCGTAGTGGTTCTTCTTGTTCCTCAAAGCGCGTAGCAGATCTAACATTCTATCTCCTGTGTATTTGCGCTGCTTCCCTAAACTATTAATAAAGCCGTGGTCAAGCTTGCCCAGAAAATTGCGCTTGTGGTCTAGCACATCGTAGCTGTAATCCTCAAGGATGGCAAGATGATCAGAAGGTGGGTCGCGCGGCTCCCGCTCCCAGTGGTCAGAACAGTCGCAAAGGAAGTTGAGCCGTTTCTCCGCCGACCAGAAGAATGGATGGTTCATGACTTGAACGGCCGTGGGGCGATCCTCGGGGCGCGTCTTGAGCATCCATTCGATGAGATGGTACGGTTCTTCAGAATCAGCCCCGAGGCGTAGCTGCTTCAGGTTGGCTCTTTCCTTCTTGATGTTGTATTCACGGATCTGCATCCATCCCTCGTCGTCGTCGAAAGGATGGCAGCCGTTTGTCAAGACGTAGAAGAACACACAACCAAGAGAGAAGATGTCCACCGCACGCTTGACGCCTTGTGCGACAGGATCAGTTGAACTGGAAGAGTCACGAGAAGCGCCAGTAGAGCTGCCATTCATCAACTCTTTCGGTTGTGTAATAAGTTCTGGTGCTTTCCACCCGACCGTACCGGCATTACCGGTAGTTCCAATGAGTGTGCTAACATTATCCGGAAGTGTCTTACAGAGACCGAAATCGGAGATAACAAGTCGTGGACAGTTTGTCTGGTTTCTGGATGGATACGCAATGAGTATATTTTGAGGCTTGATGTCGCGGTGAATGATTCTTAAGCTGTGAAGATGGTTGAGCCCATACGCCAGCTGGTATAAGACGCGAGGAATGTTGCGGCTGATTTCTAGAGCCAGCTTTTGCTGTCCCTCGGTGAGCTCTTCCCCAGGCCTTCCGTCTCTGTAGAGATCGAAAAGGCTGGCTTGGCAGAGTTCGACGGCGATATAAAGGAAATTCTCGTCCTTTTCGTCGTCAAAGTAGCGGATGACATTTGGGTGCAGGTCGCTCTCTTGAAGCAGCTTTACTTCCTGTTCTGCTAGGCCAAAGTATTGAGGCAACATTCGCTTGATCGCAACCTCGCGTTCCTAAGAGATGTGTTAGAGTGGTTTGATAGCCAGGCATATGTGCATCTTACATTCCACTTTCCTTCAAAGACGAAAGTGCCGCCGCTGCCATTACCGAGAAGACGATCTTGGTCGATTGTCAATTTACCAATACGTTTGATGTTTGTAACATCTTGCATATCGTCGCCGTTTAATGTCATCTCATCAGGATGCAAGCTAGGTGAAGGGTCGAGCTGTCTTGCAGCGTCAACGATACGGCCCACTTCATCATCTTCTTTTTGCTGGTTCTTGTTCAGCTTGCGTCCACCACGCTTTCCTCGGTGTGTCTTCTTCTTTTTGGGTGTAGCAGGTGAGGCGGATGGATCTTGTGGGTTGATTTCAGCACCGTTTGCGATAGACAAAGTACCTGTATTCGAATTGACCGGCGTTAGAGCCTCTTCATCCTCGGGTGGGCCTTGCTCCGCAGTTGTTGTTCTTGAAAGAGAAAGATCTTCCTCTTCGTCAGGCACATCGAACGTCACCTTCTTCTCCTTTATCTCTGGGTTGAACGGCGGATCGAGATGAGGCTGGTCTGTTGTCTTTTCTACAAAAGGATCTTCTGCAACTTGAAGGGGAATAACCTTTGCAGTCTGTGGCGTATCGTCCTGTTCCTTCACTAGCTCAGTTTCCAGAGGAGCCGCGACAGGCATAGAGATAATGGCCTTTGGCTTAGGGGATTGAATCAAGGCTGACAACCTGTTCCAGAGGTGACTCCATACAGGTGCGAGCTTACCAGGACCCATCCACTTGCCGAGCGATACAAGCATCGCAATGAGGATGGCATACAGAATGACCTGGAGGGAGGGAAACCATGAACTCATCTCCATGATAGGATCGGGCGGAGGATCAATGGTAGGCCGCTCCGTTGGTGATGACGATGGTGGAATCGACACAATCTGCCCGTTGTCTATCGGATAGTAGGTAGGGGCTGCAATGGCTTGGAAACGTGATACAGTCTCGTGTTGGTGGTTCAACACATGCACCCCAACCAGTGTCCTCTCGTCAGCTGGTAGAGAGTGGGAGGCATCCCAGCCCGGCAACTCGTTCTCATTGTAGCAAGGGGCTGTCGGAGCGCCATCGGTTACGGCAGGATAGTTGATCTCCGAGAGAGCATACCAGGCTCCAGACTCGGTAGTGTTGAGCCAGACCTGGTTGGCTTTATCTTCCAGCACCTTGGGCCCTGCCGGTTGTGGTAGCAAGACTAGGGGTGCTTGTGCACTATCGTCGTTGGCAGGCCGGGCAACATCAAAGACGCGTGCGACTGGGTAGGGGAGGTGCTGTTTGAAAAGAGGGCGCTGGGCCGGGCGCGGGCGCTTGTGGTCATAGGCAATGACCTCGCCGTTGAATCTCCCGTATATGTACTGGTCGTCCATGGTCTTGGTGTACTGGGACTTGAGATCTATGTCGCGGCTGTTGGGGGCCCACTCGGCATACTTGATGGTGCAGACATGCTCGCGGGTGCGCTTGTTGTGGATGCTGATGGTGTACTCGGTCTGGCCAATCTCGAAATTGCCACGACAGTCGCGCTCGTTGAAGATGCGCTTGACGGGGGCGGCGCAGCTGTCGTCGTTCTTGCCAAAGGTGCCGCTGGGACTGAAGCTCTGCTTGACGAGGCCGGTGGCGGCGTCGACGTTGAGCAAAAAGGTGCGCTTCTCGACGTTGTAGACGACGGGCAGGTCCGGGTCGTCGCTGGCGTAGGGGGCGATGTCGGTCAGCTGCTTGACGGTCAGGCCCAGGCTCTGCAGCACGGGATACGGCCCGGGCATGAGCACGTAGAGGGCGCCCTCTTCCCGCGGCTCGACGATCCAGACAAAGGGCTGGTCCTGCAGGCTGGTGCGGCCCTTGGAGGCGTTGTAGATGGTCTCGAGCATGGGCTTGCCGGCGATCTCCCAGATCTCTTCTCCGTTGTAGCGGTCGCGGGCGTGGATGTGGCCGTCGACGGTCGCCAAGAGCACAAAGTCCTCGACTTCCCAGTCCTGCAGCGAGCGCGCACTCGGGGCGAGGACTCCCGAGGCAGCGCCCGCTCCGTGACGGGCTCTGACAGCATGGACTGCTGGAGCAGAAGAGGACTTGGTGGCTATGGCGCGCGCGTTCTGGGCTTGGATGGGTGTGTATGCCTGGCGTTGGCCGGCGGCGGGCGGCTGGTGCTGCCGAGCGAGGATGCGCGAGTGCTCGACTCGCGCCCTCTGGCCGGGCGGCCGGTGGTTGTGGGCGTGGGCGTGCTGCTCCGGGCCCCGGGGCTGCTGCTGCTGAGCGGCCACCAGGAGCGAGGGCAGGAGGAGGAGGGCGAGGATAGTGGTGAGTGCCGGGCCAGCACCGCGCGGCCGGCGCGGACGCGGCATCGTGAGGGCGGGCGGGTCTTCTACGTGCAGGCCGTGGGCAGCCGGGGCGGACGGGCGAGATGGCTCATGGGCAGCTGGGCGAGCGAGCGAGTGGTGGTAGTGGTGGTAGTGGTGGTGGTGGTGGTGGGAGGGAGGGAGGGAGGGAGGGAGGGAGGAGAGAAGGCGAGAAGAAGCGTCAGCCGGCAGCCGTCGAGCACGGATTTTGGCTTCGATATTAGCAAGCGGGGGCTGAGCTGGTGGACCAGCGCTGGGGTGCGGCCGTGGCCGTCCGCCGTTCACTCGCTAAGCTCGATTCCGATACGCTCGTCGTGCCTAGTCCCCGCTTGGCTCCCTTCTCCTGTTGGCTGTCATACCTGCTGTACTTGACTGCTTGTGCTGCAGTTATATATACGCCCGATGTGATGAGATGAGCGAGGCCTGCTTTGAGAGGCGTAGCCTACTGGGCACAGCAGCAAGGCACATTTGAATCTGTGCAATCGTCTCTCTGGCCCTTGCCTCGGGCTGCCGCCACTTACCTTGGTACTTGCCCTTCATCCAACCCCTTCCTTGTCCCCGTTCGACCCGTTCTGCCCATTCTGCCCACCCCGCTCATTCTCCATCTGGCCAGAATCGCTAAACATTTTGCCTCAAACCCGTGGTCGCAGTTTATGAAACTGCTAGGGACGCCTGGTCCCGCTAGTCTATCCGGCAAAATGGCTGGCCACATCCAGCGCTGAAACACTTCGCTTATTCGTCAACTGCACCAATCGGCGTCTTTGTCCTCACTTCCCACATGCACCACATACCATTCAAGTCCGTTCACGTCTATTCTTGCTGTTGATATTGCTATTTGGCGATTCTGTATGCAGCTCCCAGAGTCCGATGCATCCATCTTCTCGTCCCGCCTGCTACCCACGACCCGGTTCGGCATCCATGGCACCCCATCGAGCATACGCCGAGCCGTCTTTCGCTTTTGGCTGTGCCTTGTTGTGTGACATGGTACACAGTCTTAGGTTTGCGCAGCTATACCTGGATAAGGTTCAAGTTCGCGGTTCGCCCCAGACAACACCCCATCCCAACCAACGGCGTCTGAATGTCTGCGTCATCTACTCACATTCGTTCTCGGCGCCTGGGCGCGGATCGCACAATCGAGTCTACTCGCAGCAGTAACTACCACCATTAGTTTGCACACCAGCCATTTTCTTTGATACGGATTCACTTACCTCTGCGGCTTCCGAAGCCGACGACACTACCGCCCGCTTCAACTTATAGCTCTCAATGACGCCTAGCTCCCGCATGTCTGTGATGCCACCACCGGGTGTCAGCAAATCTAACCCTGAACTGGTCAGCCCCGAGTACACGGCCTTCCGGAGCCGCGCCACTAGATCACTCGAGTCGAAGCCTGCATTGTCCGATAGGATTGTGGGAAGCTGTTGGAGCGCCTTGGAGAAGGATTCGACTGCGATGGCCTTCTTGCCTGCAACATTCTGTGCCGCCTCCGCAACAGCCTTGGCCATGTTCATCTCCGCGCAGCCGCCACCGAGTGTTGTCCTCGGCTCTTTAACTGTCTGTGACAACACGGCGAGGGCATCGTGCAACGAGCGCTCCGCCTCATCGAGCAGTTGCTCAGTCGCGCCTCGCAAGACAACTGTGCACGCCCTCCCTGCCTTGACGCCTGAGAATCTGATCAAGGTATCCTCTCCAATAATAACCTCTTCTATCAAATCGCACTGGCCGAGTTTGACATTCTCTGGATGATCAAATGTTGAAGTAATCTCTCCTCCTGTTACCAGTGCTAATCGCTCAACACCATCAAAATCTGCATGCTCGATTGAGCAGATGCCGGCATCTGCAAACAGCTGCTCTGGCCAATTGTAGATGAGTTGTCGGTTGACAAAGCAGTTGATGCCGTGTGCTTTGATACGCTCGACCTTGGCCTTCATTTTTTCGCGCTCTGCCTTCTCGAGCTCAGCCAATTTGCCTGTTGAGTCCACCTTAACCCTAGCACCAAAGATCTTGATCTTGTCTGTGTCCATAGCGGTATTCGCAACTAAGATTTTGGCATTTTCTATCCGCTTGGGTTGGTTGACACCAAACTTCTTGTCCAAAATGAAGCCATCGTCCAGGTAGGAGTCTTTGAGCTTGCCGCCTGCCTTTTTGATGATTTGAATGTGTGTGAGATCAGTTGAACCCTGTAGTTTCAGAACAGCGTCCACGGCGAGCTTTGCAAATTGTTGCCGATCTTGAGAAAGAACCTTAGAGCTCAGCGTTGTGCGGGCAATGGCCTCGAGGTCTTTCCTGAAGGCGACCTCATCCTGACTGTGGTCTACAGCAATCTTCTCCAAGGCCTTCAGCGCCGCAGCGCTGGCTATCCTGTATCCGTCGATGATGGTTTGGGGGTGGATCTTCTGGTCTACTAGCTTCTCGGCCTCGCGGAGGAGCTCGGCAGCAAGGACAGTGACGGAAGTTGTTCCGTCGCCTACTTCGTCGTCTTGGACTTTGGAGATATTGACTAGTACTTTTGCGGCAGCGTTATCGAGTGCGATAGCTTTGAGGATGGTGGCGCCGTCGTTTGTTACCATGATTTCGCCAGTGGAGCTGCCGGCGTGTGTAAGTAGAGCTCGAAGTGGGGGTGTGGTTGTACTCTTACGCCGACTGTAATATCTTGTCCATGCCCTTCGGTCCCAGGGTGCTCTTGACCAGATCACCGACCGCAATAGCGCCTACAAAGGCGGACAGACGCGCATTCTCGCCTTTCTCCTCCGTTACATCCTCCGCAAAGATCTGTGTGGGGTTGTTGTATGACTAGAGTTGTGTGAGCTATATGGATGAGAGAAATTTGCGTGATTACGTATACCATTTTGTAGACAGTGTATTACCAGGGCGGAATTTGAGGGCTATCTCACAAGATGTGGGGTTGAAGCTGCGGTGCCTGGACGCGACTTTTTTCCAAGCTGTCCCGCGCCGGAGTGTTTACCGAAGTTCCGCCGACGTCGCCTTCGCTGCCTCCAACTGCTTGCTCGATAGCCAAATTCACTGCGCAACTGGCTCTCCTAATTGAGGAGTCGGCTGCTGTCGCTAGACATTCAAGACTTCCTCCGACAAGGTGTGTCATTGCTACCCGCCAGTATGTCCAAGCGACACGCACTGGAGCCTTTGGAGGTTGTCTCGGACGCTCCCTCACCCTCAAAACGTGCCAGAGTTGAAGATGAACACATGGAAAGCCCACAATCAAATGTCGCGACGGGCAATGGAAATCTTGTGCATCTACCCCGGCGAGATGTAGAAAACACCGATAGTGCAGATGAAGAAGCCGCGGCATCAGACGACGACAACGAACCCGCAATCGCAGCACCAAAACGCCAGACCGCACCGGACGAAGGCTATACAGATCTGTACCTTGATACAATAGCCCGGAAAGTTCTCGACTTCGACTTCGAGAAGCTCTGCTCGGTCACCCTATCGAACATCAACGTTTACGCCTGTCTTGTATGTGGGAAATACTACCAAGGTAGAGGGCCAAAGTCACAAGCATATTTCCATGCACTGGAAGAAGGGCACCACGTGTACGTCAACATGGAAACAAAGAAGGTGTACGTGCTACCAGAGGGCTATGAAGTCAAGTCCAAGTCGTTGGATGATATCAAGTTTGTCGTGGATCCGAGAATGAGCAGAGCCGACGTCGCGCGCTTGGATAAAGAGCCAAAAGTCTCGTGGGACCTCTCTAACCGGGAGTATATACCGGGTTTTGTCGGCATGAACAACATCAAGGCGAACGACTACTTTAATACAGTAATACAGGCACTTTCGCACGTCGTGCCACTACGAAACTACTTCATGCTAGAAGATCTCTCGAGTCGACCGCAAATCGCACAACGGTTCAGCACTTTAGTCCGCAAGATTTGGAATCCACGGGCCTTTAAAACACATGTCTCTCCCCATGAACTACTCCAGGAAGTCGCATTACGATCATCCAAGCGCTTCAACTTGACCGACCAAGCAGACCCCGTCGACTTCATATCTTGGTTTCTTAATAACCTCCATTTAGCCGTTGGTGGGTCGAAAACCAAACCAAACTCCAGTATCGTCCAGAAAGTGTTCCAAGGGACTCTAAAGATTGAATCGCAAGAGATCACCGCCCGCGCGGATGCCGGCGATCGCCTCCGCTTCGAGAACACAGCTGTGAAGACCGAAATATCCAAATTCCTCGTCCTTACCCTTGACCTTCCTGCCGCACCCTTGTTCCAGGACGCGCTAGAGAAGAACATTATCCCACAAGTACCATTGACGACCATACTAGGCAAGTACGACGGCATGCGCCCCCAAGAAAAGATGAAGAACCGTGTTCGCTACCGCCTTCTGCATCCCTTACCACCATACCTCCTCTTCAATATCAAGCGCTTCAGCAAAAACAAATTTGTCTCGGAGCGCAACCCCACTATTGTCACTTTCCCCACCGTATCCCTCGACATGGCCCCATACGTCGAACCAAATCCCAAAGAGTACCCACCAGGCGAGCCAATATTGTACGATCTGGTAGCAAACATTACGCACGAGGCGGTGAAGAAAAAGGACGATAGTGTTGAGGGTGAACAAGAGTCCAAGGTCTGGAGGGTGCAGCTCAAGGATCGGGCGAGGGATGAGTGGTATGGGATTCAGGATTTGTTTGTAGAGAAGGAGAGGGGCGAGACATTATTTACCAAGGAGGCTTATGTCATGGTGTGGGAGCGGAGAAGAGGACAGCCGGGCGGGACTGGAAATGGCAAAGGGAAGGGCAAAGTTTGATGAGCATCGTAATATATCGCTGCTTTGCGCCATATACGGTCATGGATAGATACCTGGGAAATCGGTCGACATGTGATAAATATTACAAACGGCACTAAGAGAAAACTTGCAAATATAGAGGCCTGAAGACATTTGAATAAATCTTATTGATGAAATTGATACCAGATCACATTCGCCTCGGCGAGTTTTTTGAAATTTACATCTCCCTAAACACATTCACCATATAATCCCCTTCCAGTCAAAGCTCCCATCAATGCTTCTCCATCTCCTACCTTCCATCTTCCCAATCATCGCATCCCAACCCAACATCACCCCCAACAACCTACAACTCGTACTGCTAACTGTGCAAACAACCGTATCCGCCTGTCCTAAAACCGCTAAGTCCATCAAATACGCGCGCCCCACCAACTCCCGTAGGCCTCGCGCTTGCTCAGGTACATCCTTGTTATTGTTCTGCGCAGTATTGAGGCCATTTGCGTTGGAAGCGGGCTGACCTAGGCTATAAAAGACATTTTGGTAGAATCCGCCTTCCCAGCCCGTAATCTCGTCGACCCAGGGGTTCTTCTTGCCGGACGCGGCTTCGAGGGCAGCTTTAGTGGCAAGCACGATGCGGTCTTGGGCACGCAGGCTGTTAAGGCCGACTTCAGGGGATTCGTAAACGAGCGGGTCGTCAGAGGCAAGGACCATCCGAGATGAAGTGTGTCGGGCGAAGAGATCGGGCGTCGAGGAGGATGCAACCGGGTGGCGTTTCTTAGAGGACTTGTTTTCTACCAAATCAATATAAATGTCGCGAGCTGTGTCAATGTAACGAGAGAGAGGGATGTAGTCCTTTTGGTATTGGAATTCCAAGGGATGTTTGTCCCCGTGACGGACGTGGATGCCAATGCTAATACCGCCTTCTTCTTTGATATGGCTATACAGCTCTTTTGTACGGCCGGCAACATAGTCGGCGTCTTCGCCTTTTAGTTTGAACAAGGCCTCGTAGCCGACGCGTATGAGACCGAAGATCTTATCCTGGCGCTCAACACGCATTTTACGTGCATTTTCATATTCATTAACGAAGGAATGACCAAATATGTGCCTTACTGTAGCGGCTGAGACAACAATATGTCGGGCAGTGTGAGGGCAGGGTACCATGTGGGATTTTGGGGGCGGAAGACAGCCTGTGGAGGGTGGTGGCATGAAGTAAGATGAGTATTTGCCATATGGCCTGGAAGAAATCAGCATCGAAAGATTGTCTCGTGAGATCTTAAACAGTATAGTTTACCATCGAGTATCGTCAATGAAGAAAGACCGATTCTCTGCCTTCGCCAAGCCATAGGACATCCAGAGGCGCATCAATGTGTTACCAAAGCCTGCGTCGTCTGTTTCCATGACATATGTGAAGGTCTTGTCACAGACCTTCTGTCCAGCTGTCGAGAATCCATCCACTATCGATTCGTCCTCGACAAACCCCTTTGGTCTCCCTGTTGCTTTCGCTGGTGGTAATAATGCCTGCTCCTCCGCCTCTCCAACATCGATGAAATACTGGTCTTTCTGATAGTAGCCCAACATTCGCGTTGCGAGACTCGCCGACTGCGCTTCTTGGCGAACGGTTTTTGATACCTCCATCGATTGGTGGCATATTTCCTGGTATTGAGCCGGTCTTAGTGGAAAGTCGAGGTGCGATGGAATCCACACAGTCCATCGCATCTTTCCCTTTGAATCTTGCACTGCTAGAGCAGATGGTTCTTTTGGCAACTGGCTTCCTCCCACCATCTCCCACTCTTCATCGTCTACATAACTCACGGATTGCTGTGATGATGATGAGTAAACCTGGCGAAGGACGAGCCATAGTATGACAGCTGTACCACAGCAACCAATCAATATGCGCTTGACCAGTCTCGAATGACTCGACTGCGATGGCTTTTTTCCATGCTTGGGAATCAGTGACGGAAGGCTTGGTGACGCAGGTGGAGAACGTGACAAAAGGCCACGACGGGACGCTACGGTAGGAGAAAGGAATGCTCCAGAGGTAGCCGACTGGATAGAAGGGCTCAGTTGCGCATAGGAAGCTGTCGACTGTATGGATAGGTTGGGGTTCCGTCGAGCATGCATTTTCGAAAGCTTCTGCGTCGCTTGACCGAGCATGTCGGGGATCGGAAGGACCGGACTGACGGTACTGTTCTCTAAAAGATCAGTAGCGTCAGCAACAGCAGTCGTAGCTGCAGGTGCAATCGATAGCAGACTTGGGCAGGAGCTTTGCGGCGTCGGCGATGACCTGTCCCTGCAGGTGCTATATCACGTAAGAAAGGAGGGGACGGGGCAAACGTCAAGATGCCGTGCCGTCAAGGAGAGTATAGAAAAGAAGAATGACGACAAGAAACAACAAGAAACAAAAGGGAGAATGTATGTTGAAGCAACGTGGAGGAAAGAAGGATGCTGTGCCTCCCGCCGATCAAGTCATGCCATGCTGGGAAGGCGGCAAGCACTGCAAGGAAACGGGCTTCTGCCGCAAAAAGTGCTTCAAAGCACAGGAAGTTTCACGCCGGCACCTGATGATCTCCGTCAAGGAGCCAACCTGACGAATCGAAGTGGGGGCCAGCCAACTCTGGCTTCGTGATGCGAGATAATCAAATTTGCGGGAGCAAGCCAGGTAAGAGGACACTGTCCTAGCGTCCGGGTGCAAGGCCTCATCTGGGAAGGAGATCAGAAGGGAACTTCGAATTCCCAACTTGAGGCTTCATTTGACTGGGCGCAATCCCGCGGGAGCAAGCAGTGCATATCAGACGCTGTCGTACTCGGCTAGTCGTTTCATAACTGTGCAACAGTTTCGGAATAGACCAGGTAGCGATCCGCACGCAATTTAGCTTTGCCACGCCCATGCTCAAGTCGATGGTTAGCGCCATCATGACACTGCCTTTTGCCAACGGCTACCGGCACCATAGGCCATCTTTAGGCCTCACTTCATATACCGGCACATGTGCATGGCCTACTTCATATAACCAGAGTGCAACCATGCTCATTCTAAAAGGCACGTCATCGGCATTGGGTGTAGTAATACTAAAATAGAAGCTGTACGTACTGTGACAGTGTCACTGACCAAGAAACCTTGCAGTAGGACGGGGTATCAGAGTGAAAGCGTCCCTCGGCAAGTCGAAAAACGAAAGAAAAGAAAGCTGCAGATATCCCGGCATAGATGTTGGTATAGTAGTCCCGAGTAGATGAAGCAAGTTGCCTTGCGTTCCGATAGTCCTGTATTCATGCCATGCCTGTGCCATTCCATTAACGCCTGCGCTTCCTGCGCTCGTGTCAAGAATGAAGTAACCCCGCCAGGCTAACGTCTCATCCTCATTACATTATCTTCGTGTTCTCTTCGTCGTCTCGGTTCCGCCCCGCGGTTCGGCGATTTGCATCTGTCCAAGTGGCACGGACATGTTTGCCATGCCTTGCCTTATGCACACTACCGGCCCTCGTTCACCGGCGTGAGACTGCTTCTCCTTGCTGCCTTGTCAACTCTAGTGCCGATCATTTCGTCGAGCATACGCGTCATCTCTTCAATATTCTTTCCTGTGTTGCTGCCGGGTGGTGGTAAAAACGGCTTCGGGCTCGTGGGCGAGGTCGGTCCTTTTGCTACGAGGCTTACGCTACTAGTTTTGATGCTACTAGTTTCACTCCGGTTATACGACGAAGTCCGACGACTGCCAGGGGATCCATCGCTACCAACCTCGTGCGCATTCTCGCTCTTCTTTCGAGCTGAAGTCAACGCGGCAATCATCCGCTCTTTGTCTTCTAGCTGGGCGCGAAGGTTTAGAATCTCTGAATCCTTCTCAGCAATAGTTGCAATCAGTCCGCCGTCCTCACTGCTGCCTCCAAGCTTATGGGACAAGGACATTGATACCCGAGAATGACTTGACCTCCGGGCGTGCAACAACCGTTTCTCAAGTGTAGAAATATAGCGATTCTTGTCTAAGAGATCCGCTTGCAGTGACCGAATTTGCACAGATGAACTTGCCATGCCGTCCCCATTCTCGCCCAGCGAGTCATCCTCGTCAGAGCCATCTATAGGTGGGTGCGAGTTATGCTGCCCTGGTACTTCTAGGGCAGCATGACTGGTAGATGACCGGAGGGATGATGGGCGCATGTCCGTCTGGTGCCCCATGACAGAGCCACGCTGGAAGCTCATTGATGAGAATGATCGGCCATTATTCACACCAAGAGACTTTGAGCTGAGAATCAACCTGTTGAGATGCTCAATACGCTCTTTCAGTGCGGTGCGTGCTAATTGCATCTCTAGCATTTGCTCTTCATGTCGCTGCTTGTCTGCAATCTCGCGTGTTCTTTCTTCCTCAATGTCTCGCTTCAAGTCATCCTCCTCGTCCTCGTCCTTGCTCTCCTTGTGCTTGCTTTCTTCGAGCTGCTTTTTGAGGTCTTGAATTTCCAATCGGTATCGGTCCAGTAGCGCCCGTCCTGCCGCATCGCCACCCGCACCCATTGACTCATCAGCCTTCTTCGCATGGCTGACAATATTGTTCTTAGCTCGGGATGCAAACTTCAGGGTGTTTAGTGTTTCAAGCGTGTGACTGTTCGCAGCGGCGATGCTACCGCTCACTCCAATTTGAATCGTGCAAAGAATGCTTACTAAGGACCCTCCGGAGAGGGCACCTTGTAACAGTCGAGTGAGCTTGCTGTCTCTGTATGGTAAGTGCTTATCCTTGTTGCCCTTGTCTTTTTCAGTCTTGTCCTTATCGCTCGATAATCGAGCAATGACCGTGCCCAATGTAAGCAAGCTCTTATTGATGTGCGATCCTTCCGTTCGCCTTTCCTTGTTCTCGGCAGCCTTCTCTGAACCTGCTAAGTCAATCAAACTTAGAGTAGACACTCGAACACCACCAGGTATGATGGCAGACCGCTTGTTGGTAGCCAGGTTTCCTGAAGGTGCTGGCGCACGTTCTCTACTTTCGACGACAATCTGCACAACAGCATGACTTCGCGAACTTCGTGCGTTGAACTGGGTTCCAGCTACTCGCCGAGCATTATCTCCTCGAGCGATGACCCTCAACAGCTGTGTTGGGCTTTGCACGATTTCTTCTTTCAGTGGCGTCGCATAAACACCGCGCTTGCTGTCCTCGCGCAGCTTAATCTCTTCCTGCGGTCCGGGCTGGCCATTCATGCCAACAACCGGCCCTGCCAGCAAATCATGTATCTTTTCATTATATATCTCGAGATAACTGACGCGCAAGAGAAATTCGCGATGTGGTGTCTCCCGAATATATGAGAAGATATCGGTGATGGCCAATGGTATGACACCGGGGTTAGTAGCAGTGCCTTGCATCGAGAATGTCTTACCAGTTCCGGTCATACCATAGGCAAACACAGTACCGTGGTAACCCTCCATGACCCGTCGCACCAACCGCTTGGCCGCGGCGTCATATACTCGCGCGTTATTGTCTTGGGTGTCGAAGACATTGTCTACATATCTGAATTAGTTGGAGGTCTTTTGGTTTGTGTAACGGTGTTTAACCTTACCATAAGAGTACTCTCCGCCCTCACGGCCTTTGTATGAAATTAGGGCGTGCTTGTTATTGACCTCCCACTCCATTTCTTGCTTGCTGTCTTTTGCCCCGGCGTCTGGCCGTACTCGCACGCTGACAAGAACATTCCCTTTGCCATCCTTTGGTAACGAGCTACTATTGCCCTTATTATCAGTTCGCCCTCGTGTCTCGTCCTCTCCGACGTCTTCGAATGTAGTAGCGCTTGTCGCGTACGACCCTTGTGGTGACGAGGTGCGGCTCTGGGGTGGTGATGGCAGACTCAGGTGGCTGGTGTCCACTGTGACAGAATCTGCGCTGCCGTTCAAAAGACTGGGTGGAGATAGTGGCGATCTTGGCAGCAGTCCCCGCGCTCCCCCAATGTTGGAAGTTCTGGGTTTCTTCAAACTACTGTTCCTGGACGGCACTGAGGCTTTGGAGACGCTCGAAAGCCTTCGATCCACGGCCTCTCCCCCAGGAGTCGAGCTCGTCGAGAGTGGGCTGCCTGGGTTGGATCTGCCAGTATGCTTGGGCGGTTGTGGGAACGCGCCTATGCTGACAGTCTTTCGCAGGGTTTTTCCTGGTGGCAATGCGCCAACGGGCGCGCCGTCTGCTGGAAAGGTAGGCACGGAGGGCGAGTTGCCATGCCGTGGACCTGGTCGGTGGGGCAATACCGAAGACGATACTGCCCGGTTCGTCACAGGCGCACTGGGAAGGAGCGAGGCGGACGGAGAGCGCTGGGCGACGCCGACATTAGAATGCCGTGTTTTCGCTACTGGCAGCGAAGGTAAGGGCCCAGTTGGAGGGGCAATCGAAGGCCGCGAAGGGCGAGGGAGCGAGTTAGCCGACATATGTGCCAACGCCAGGAGCCGGCAACGACGGTGGTGATGCGATGCTAGAGACGCGCTGCCAACCTGACAACCTGCGTACTCGAGAGGCCTATACCACGGCAACCATGTCCTTCACACCTGCCCAGCGTTTGTTGCAGACGAGAACGGCGTGGCGATGCGGGGGGTGTCCAGTTGCCCAGTTCCAGGAGGGGCCACCAGCAGCGGCGGGCTGGTGACAATTGTGTGCTATGTGTGGTGGAGAGACAGGCGCGCCCCGGCAGGGTTTGACGTGTATCCTGTGCGCGCGGTGGCGGGTGGTTGGTGGTGACGTTGAGAGAGAGACAGTGGGGAGGCGGTAGAGACAGTGCGCGTCAGTGTGCCGGAGGAACAGCAATGTTTGTTAGGGTACCAGAGCTGGGCAAGCAGACGCAGATGTGAGCGAAAAGGGAGGTTTGGCCAAACCGGTGGTAGCCCAAGAGTATTTGCAGGGGAGGAATGGAAGGGAAGAGAGCAGGGGCCACGCCAGCCTCAACCGGAGCTGGTGGGTGCGAGCGAATGACGAAAGGAACCTCGGGGCTTGCACAGCGCAGCGCCGCCCAGGAGCCAGCGGGGAGTTCAGCGTGCGAGTCACAAAAGCATCCGATCACGGACCGCGCTGGCAGCGGCAGAGAGACTCGATCAGAGCAAAAAAGCAACTTGACTGCGCGTCGCTGCACTCAGGGGTCCGCGATGCGCAAAGCTTTCGACTTTTTGGTGTAGGAGACGCAGGCCACACCACTCAGACGACTAGCCGGCGCCACTCTCAGGCCCCTGCTTCCGCTCCCCATCCCATGTGAGCGCTCTGCGGACCCTGGCACCGTCCCGTTCGCCTAGAGCCTCGCTAGATGCTGCACCGCCTTTGTCGCGCTCGTGAGTCCTGAGCCTTGAGTCTCAAGTCTTGATGGCCCGCCGCTCCATCGTCCACAAAGGCGCCCGTAGTCGCAGATCATCCTCACTAGTCTACCAAGACCACGGCCGGCACCGTACATGCCATCATGCCACTCTGTCGGCCCATGCATAAACTTCCCCATCCTGGTCGCTCTCCAGTCTTCCTCCCCTCGGCCTATGTAGCAGAAACATGGCCCGTTGCATCTCTACAGCGCCATATAATTTCCGAGTCACAGCGCCACGCCTCAAACCGTCATGCTGCACCATCTGCCCTCGCCGCCAATCAGTGCCGCAGAGTACCTGGGTGAAGTCTCGAGAAGCGTATACGCCTTGGGCGCCTTCGGCACGTGCCCTCGGCTGCTTAGCCGTCTGCCAGCCATTCGCAGCCCACCAGCACATGCGATCCGCCGCTCCTGTCTCCCATAGGGTGAGAACCACCGTAGAGCAGTATGGGTGCTTTGTACACACTGGCTGATTCCACCAAACCCTCCGTCCGCCTTAGAGTGCGCGGGGCCAGTGCCGCTGTACGCGATTCAGGCGATTTAACGTGCATGCTTCTACTGGCAGTTCATGCAACACCTCACGGTGCCACCTAGAGGTCTCCGCATGGGTGACCCTCTGCTCGGAGCATATTAGGAGCAGCTATGTTCCGAAAGAGGGCGTCAGACAACGCTTGAGAGTGTCACTGCCGCCGGTTACACCGACATGGTACTGCCGAGTACGAAGAGCACTACTCAGAGAGCACCCCACCCAAAAATGCTCTTCCCAAGACCCAAGGAAATAGCATACTGGGCGCGCCACAGACTGAGATTAAAGGCTATCTCAAGTGCGCTGCAAAATGCTACGCGGGATACTTGGATACCAATGCATCGCCAGCTTAAATTCTCAAGCCCTGGTAGTGGTGCCACGATTCGAGAAACATTCGTTTTGCCGTCCTTACCAGCAATGTAGTGTGCAGCAATCAGCCGTAGGATAACAAGTCTAAAAGGAAGCATTGCAAGACAAACAAGTTGGCTCTTGAGAGTTGCACTGATCATCCGCGAAGACTCCAGTGAGAGCTGAGAAACGCGATGATACGATCGATCGCCTGAATGAGGCGTTTTGCGTTGCGGCCTAGCTAGCCGCTCGTTCTGTGGAAAAATAACAGCATCAGCAATCTCAGTATGAGTAGAGAGTATGCGTGGCGGGAGCCGCACCTCCATTTCAACGACTCCTTCTCGGCTAGTAATCCTAATTCGAGGGTCATCATCACCGTATTGGGGTCCTAGTGTTAGTGGAGTGAGGGGTGTGGGTGGACGCTCTATCGCCTCGGCTGCGTTGATTTGCGGTGTAAGGGCATCCGTGTTCAAGGCCTCGGTAGCATGCGTATGCACAACTGGAAGATCTAGTGGTGTGATGTTCGTGACTGCAGCTTCGCCCAAATCAATAGTCCCTCCACCTAGGAGATCAGGTAGGTGTGTAGGTTCGACTGAGTGATTTCGGCAGGTTGCACCAGCATTGAATGGTGTGCCCCAGCCGAGCGCGGTCAGGACCTTATTAAGTACAGTTCGTACCAAGGGCGGTGACGGACGGCGTAAGCCCAATACTGAACTCACTCGATGCTTGTTACTAGCTTCGGGGCTGACAACGTCTGGATTATCAGGACGGATCACAGACGCGTCGACGGCATCGTTGATTGTAGCGTATACCCAGCGCTCCACAAAGTGTCCCGCAATCACTAGGACTGCCGGTGAAGTTAACACCCCTTTCATACAGCCCGCAATAAAGGCATTAGGTTCAGAATATAGAGTGAGGGGCCTCAGAGGGGAAGTTCTTGAGAATGGAATGACAGATCTCCAGTGTGGGAAGAATGGCTGGGCTGGAATGAGGCCTAAATTTTGTAGATTGGCGTGGTAGGTGAAAGGATAAAACAGGACTTCAAGGCTTAGACGAAGCCTAGTCAAGTCAGCCTGTGTATCATTGTATGATACAGCATACTAACCCAATCTTCAAAGCCTCTCTGGATAGCCGGTACAGCCTGCGTACTCTTGGGCTTGCTCGTGTCAAATGAATTAGGCGGAGCAGGGGCTGGTAGGCAAACACATTGTACAACACTGTTTGTGTACATATTGTGGAGAATACCCTGGGCACAAAGCTCGTGTAGATGATAGAGGTACCAGAGGCAGCGAATTCAGAGGTCACAATCCGTAAAAATGGCATAGTATCGTGATATCGGAAGGTCTGAACATGGTGAGCAAGGTTGTCCACTTGTGAGAGCAACAAATTCGCACCAAGACCCTATCGCGGATTGCGCCTATCCACCAAGCACACAAGTTCTCGGAGAGTGTAACCGTTGTTCCAACTATGTTCCCAACTGTGTCTTCTGCATCTAATTCGGCTAGTCGCTCTTCATAGGAGCCCGGTAGGTCTTCGGATGGCGAGTGTCGCCTCTCAACTACGCCGACTGCGGCCAGCACATCGTTTTGTGCATTTCTCAACCTCTTTCCATAGCCGCGAGAACGTGGGTTGATTGGATTGCCTCGTTCATCGTACAATTGCAAATAGTTGTTACCGTTGAATTCTTGATATTGTCGAGGGAGGTCTGCTTGAGATGATTCTAGCTGTATGTATTCTTCGGAGTGTGCAATCTCTCGTGTAGGCTCGAATGCCGATCGTCCCTAGGATTGTTAGCTGTATGTGACAAGGGAATAGGTTGTGAGGGCATACAAATGCAAGCTTGGCCAGATAAGCTTGACGACCCATGATGATGATGATGACGACGATGGCTAGTTCGCACGAATGATTGCCGTCAACCTTGAGACGTCAGCGCGCCATGCCACCCTGCATGTCCTTATCGATAAGGCCCGTTCGCGCCAAAATTTCGCTACCATTTTCGCGACACCAGAAACAAGCTGCAGCACATTTAGTATACACACACCATGGCGCAAAGAGCAGCCGTAAGAACTACGTACGAGGTCAATCGCACATTGCAGCCCATATACTCAGGCGGCAGTTTGTCTTTAAGCGAGGACGGGCGCATCCTCGCTGCGAGCCTAGGGGAGGAAGTGCTCCTAACAGATCTCACAAATGGGAAAGAGCTAGGGAGAGTCGAGGGCGATGGTGAAGCTATCACGGCACTGGCTCGTGAGTGGCTCCATAGTGAGCACAAGATAATAGTGACTGACTGATCAAGTAACGCCGTCCTCGTCGCATCTTATTCTATGCTCGCGATCGCTGTCCATGCACATTTATGCCATCAGTCCCTCGGATACTGACGATGGGCTCCTTGACCTTGAGCTCCTCCGAACGCTACGACCTCATGCATCGCCAGTGGTGACCTTGGCCATCGACCGCACCGGCACATTGGTGGCCACCGGTGGCGCAGATGGAGTTGTAAAAGTGTGGGATATCCGCGGTGGATACACCACACACGCCTTCCATGGCCATGGTGGGGTCATATCGGCGCTACACTTCTTCCAGGTCGAAGTAGCCCATAAAGAGGACGCGTCCGAGAACAACAAAAAGAGGAAGCGGGCGTCACAGCAAGAGCAGGTACATTCAGCAGCTTCTTCAGCAGACAGCAGTATTGAGTTCCGCCTAGCGTCTGGCGCTGAAGATGGCAAAATTCGTATTTGGGATCTTCACAAGAGGAAGAGCGCAGCAGTCCTGGATTCGCACGTCTCCGTCGTGCGCTCGTTGCAGTATTGTCAAAAGGAAAACATGCTACTTTCTAGTAGCAGAGACAAAACAATTATTTTGTGGGAGCCTCAACGGTGGAAGCCACAGCGAACCATTGCCACCTTGGAAGGAGTTGAGAGCGCAGGCTTCATCGCCAATGGACGATACATCTACTCTGGTGGCGAGAATGGCCATATACGGCTGTGGTCGCTCGCATCAGGCAGAGAGATTACGCAAGAGCAAGAGCCTGGTTTTGAAACTGATGCAATTGTTGATATTTTATACCACACCTCACTGCCCTACATAATCTCGGTACATGCCGACCAAATTCTCAACTTTCACTCTCTTCCAGCAACAGAGCTCTCCTCATCCGAGACTATGGAATCGCTACCAGTATTTCGACGTGTATCCGGTACACACGACGAGGTCATCGACATTGCATATGTTGGCCGTGACAAGTCGCTCCTGGCCTTGAACACGAACTCGGAGGACATCCGAATAGTCACATTGAGCGAGTCAGACACAAGATATGATGCAACTCGAGCTAGGTACTTTGGCGCAGATATTGGGCTATTGAAAGGACACGAAGATATTGTTATTTGCTTAGATGTCGACTGGTCAGGCCATTGGCTTGTAACGGGCGCCAAGGATAACACAGCACGCTTGTGGAGACTCGACCCGGAGAACGATTCGTACACTTGCACTGCTGTCCTCACGGGTCATGCTGAATCGCTCGGAGCGATTGCGCTGCCACATACTGTACCACAGGAGTCTTCGGGGGCATACTTAAATCCCTTGTCACACCCGCCAGCGTACATCGTGACCGGTTCCCAAGATCGAACAGTAAAACGATGGGACATAACAAAAGATGCCACGCAGAAGCTTCGTGCGAAGTACACTCGCAAAGCACATGACAAGGATATCAACGCCATCGACATCGACCCATCGGGTACCTTATTTGCTTCTGCATCGCAAGACCGCACAGTCAAGGTGTACTCTGCCGTTGATGGTGAAGCCATTGGTGTTCTAAGAGGTCATCGTCGCGGTGTTTGGACCGTCAAATTCTCATCAAAATACTCGCAAGTGCCCAATTCAGGCAATAAGGGTGTAATAGCAACAGGAAGCGGAGATAAGACAGTAAAGATCTGGAGTCTGACAGACTATAGCTGCCTTCTCACCCTCGAGGGACACTCAAATAGTGTCTTGAAGCTTGCTTGGTTGCCATATCGGCCTGTAGACGCACGAGATAAACGCGGCCCTCAACTAGCTTCCGCCGCTGGTGATGGACTGGTCAAAATTTGGGATTCAGTATCAGGTGAGGCAATGTCAACGCTCGATAACCACACCGACCGCGTGTGGGCATTGGTTGCACACCCCGCTACAGGAGCACTTATATCGGGAGGCGGTGACAGTGTCATCACGTTCTGGGAAGATACAACAAGCGCCACCCTCGAGGCTGCTACAACCGCGGAATCTGAGCGTGTAGAGCTTGACCAGAAATTGCAGAACTATGCACACACAGGAAACTACCGTGAGGCAATCGCTCTGGCGCTACAAATGGACCAACCAGGTCGCTTATTTTCGCTATTTAAGAACGTGATCGAGACCGAAAACCGTGATGATGGAAGTATGACAGGGCTCAATGCTGTAGACGAAGTGTTGGGCAATCTAGCAGACGAGCAGCTGTACAAAATTCTTTTGCGCCTACGCGATTGGAACACCAACGTCAGAACTGCGCCCGTCGCTCAAAAGATACTTTGGGCGGTCGTCAAATCTTACCCTGCATCAAGATTAGCGGGCTTGAGACCTGCTGGCAAGGTTGGTGCCAAAGGTAGTGTAAAAGATATTGTCGAAGCTATCAAATCATACAGTGAAAGGCACTTTAAGAGAGTTGAGGAACTAGTTGATGAGAGTTATCTCTTAGACTTTACACTTCGCGAGATGGATGAGGTAGGCGATGTCAAGGCCATTACGAATGGCACCTCACATCTGGGACTCAACCGAGACATTGTTACGAATTAAATAGTGATTCTAGTCAATTATGATATACCCATATTCATCAATTGCTAATTGTGTAGCATAGCCATTTGTAAATGTGCATTGATTCCCCTTGCCTGCTCTAAATTGTGCCTAGAACCCCCACTGCATCCTACTATAAACATTTCCGGTATGAACACCAGGTCATGCATCAAACATCTTCGTTGTGCTTACATTGATCCGGGTCCACCTCCTCCCCTCCATCAATGACTCTATAAACCTCGCTGGCTAATACAGATGGTACAACGCAAAGAACGACCAAGGGTCCGCAAGCGTATGAGTGCCATCTCTCCAGCACACAAAATGACGCAGCAGAACCACCAGACTACTCCATACATCCTTCCAAGTGCCTCGCCCAAACACCACATCTAAAATTGGTAGGATACCAGATGTGAATAAATCATGCCCAACCCAATAATAGCTACTCTTAGGAACACGAGGATACACTAGTGTAGGTGAGCTATTTCCTGGCAACCCAGCTTCATCAAACACGAAAAGATACGCATCTGCCATTTCGGGAGTATCATCAAATAGCACAACAGCAGTATGGGCACGCGGGTTACACTCAATTGGGTATAACACTACACCTTCCCCGCCTTGCCCGTCCTGCTCAACCAGGAAGTCGAAACTAAGATGTCTAGTGAACGATTTCCCACCGTCTCCCGCGACTCTTTTAGTAAGTCTGAGCATTTTTTTGGCTGAGAGGTGAGTATGCGGGCAAGGACTCGTAGTGCATCAAGAGTTCAGAACTCGGGCAACAAGTGAACGCTTTAACCTGACCGCGGATGACGAGGGCGTGCGTACAGTATTCGCGGCCACGGATGAATTGTTGGAGTTGAAAGGGATTATCTTTTGATATTTTGAGGCTTTGCACATGCGTTTTTGTCTGTGTGGATGTAGAAAGGGGGAGTAGTGTCATCATGGCGTTCCGGGCGCGGTCGTCGACCTGGATAGGCTTGAGGATAAATTGTCTGCCTTGTGAGATTTCTTTGTCTTTCTTTTCCTCGCCCTTCGTCATGGGATTATCGTCGTCGAATGCTTGAAGGAGAATATTGAGCGCTGCATCAGCTGACGTGCAGCGGTAGGACTCTGGGATGTTGAGGTTGAGAGAGGCAATATAGTCGATGAATTTATCCTTTTTATGAAACTTTTCAACTACGTCTTCGTTGAACCGAATCGCTTCAAATGCCCCGCCATCATTTCTTGCGGCTTCTTAACTTGACCATCCTCGATGGCTGCTACGACCGATGAGCAGGAGATCCAGAGATTCACATTATCGGACTGGATAATGGAGAGGATAGAATCAACATATGGTTTTGGATCATCCCCCCGAGGACTTTCGAGGCGATAGTACTTCAATATCGAAGACGAGAGCCGACCGGGGGGGAATGATGATATATCCGCGCCAATAATGCGACACTCTATGCGTTGAGATAGGCTCCGAGCGATAATGAGGCCTTTGGTCATAGACACGCCAGTAATGAGGACTATCTTTTACTTTGATGAAGCACCATGATGCACAGATTTTGAGCGGCCATGAAGGGTCGATATAGCAAGGCTTAAGAAGACTAGGGCCAAGGAGAGAGGAGCGATAATTAAGCTCAAAAGTGTGAGGATATTATTTTTGCCGGCGTGCCTATAGTGGAAAGGCTCAGAAGCCCTACCGTCTTTCAAATCGCCCATAATACGAAACCCTTTGGTTTTTTTTTCTTCAAACAGTGTAACCTCGTTTGTGCTCTGTGTAATGAAGTTGGCCTCAATGACCCTCCTTCCAGGGTAGTGTCAACAGTACGAATCTAGATTTCGGTAAAACTATTGACGGGGGATTCAACACAAAGCAAAACAGCCTAGTCTAATGTTTGCATACGAAATGAGGCGGAATGGTACATTCTCAAGCTTGTGGAATGTCAGACTGAGGATTATCTCTGCGTATGTTAGCTGCACCATGCGTGGACCTTGTTGACACGAGTAAGCTGGGTTTATGAGTGGCAATACAATCGCTAGCCTTTTTGTGGGTCATGGCTGGAAGTCCTAGTGTTGGTCAAACGTGACATGGCGCTTACAAGATACTTGGGCAATGCAGGTGAGGTCAACTTCCTGAACCCTAAAATTGTCATTGAATCACTGTGACGGCAACCGACATCCCAAAGCTAGCTCTCTTCGCGACACATTAATGCACCTAGGCCCATTCTCAGCAAAACCTGGCTGCTTTTAGGTGCAAAGAATACTAGTGTATGGCATTGTCTTTGTTTGGCTACTAGTGACCAATGAATTCTCGTCGTAACATTGGGAGCTTGTGCGCAAATTGACAAATTCAATATACTCATTCATACTTGTGATTGAAATTAAGACGACCGGCAAACATATCACTGGTTAGAATCTGTTGACAGTACGGCAACTACAACCCAGGCCATGCACTATTGTGTCAATTCCGACCTTTGGGGGAGGGGAAATCGTGAATTTTCTGATTGATGCATTATTCGCTAAGTAATTTTCTTAATCAATACATCTAGTAATCTCTATCCCCGTCCTAGATTATGTCAACTATGTGAATTGATCGTTGCAAGTACATGAGAAAACCTACAGGTACTCCAGTTGGTTCGTAGCTGTGGACTAGCTTGCTCTCGTAATTCAGATTCGGGTTACCCTTACTCTGATGGAAATTTGCCTTTCCATGCCTCTTCTCATACATCTTGACATTTGTTCCCACAATGCCCTCAATATTACTGGCTCCACCCATCTTCGCCTTCTCCACCTTCTGCTGCACATTGGACCGTACGTATTCCAAGTAAGGGGAGTTTCCAGGCTTGATTACATTATCTGCCGCCAGAATTGAGCCTTTTGTAATGAGACCAAGCTCTTCGCAAAGTTTGAGATCAGTGATATAAGCAGGTTTATAATGATCGAGAAACATAAGATCAATATGTTGAAGCTGGCCGGATGATGTCAATCGTGCTATTGATTCATCGCTTGATCCCACGATCGCTTTGAAAATGTCTGATAGTCCGGCCAAATCAACCAGAGCCATGATCACAGCAGTGAATACTGGATCACGCTCGAGGCTGAAGTATTGCTGACCCCCTGCTTTCCGTGCTGCTTCGCCAAAGAGAATGCAAGAATAGCCAACGTAGCCGCCGAGTTCTACCTGAATTGGAAAATTAGATATTTATTTTCATGGGAAATAGCTCGTACCATGGTTTTTGGCTTTATTTCTGGGATCAGATCCGTGACTATGCGTCCTTTATCTTCTCCCACATTCATAAAGTATTTCTTCGTTCGTTCATACTCATCAATAGCGGCCAGCAAATTTTCCGGTGACCCGCGAATCGCTTCGATGTTATGATATGAATAGACTAAGCGTAGAAGTTCAATCTCGCGTCCATCATCAAAAAATTGTCCTTCCTCCTCCTGTGCTGCGTATGCTTTATTCTAATCGAAGCCACCCATTATTATTGCTATTCAATGTACTTCTCAAGAAATGAAAAAAAAAACTACCATAAGCTTGACGCGTCCAAACTACCTAGCCAGTTTGCCCCGCAACGCGTAGGCTAGTGAGGAACTACAGTGCAATGATGACGAGATGAGCGCAGGAACGTGTGTGACGGTGGCGTCTAGGATTCGGCGTCTTGAGCCGTGTTAAGCACCACAGTCAGTAAATGCTCTGTAGGCTGGTGACTCAAACTTACTACTGGCGCAGGATGGCGTGTGCAGCCACGAAAGATGGGTCCTCATCAGGGAGTCATCGAAAAGCGCTGAATACTCTCCCTAGGCCGTTTACGGCGAGCTTGTCACGACAACATGTGGAGATGCGAAGACGCCATCTTGGAGAAACAGGACATGTAGAGGCGATCATTGGCACAAACTTGGTTTCCGTAGTCCTTTGACGGCACACCAAAAGTACTAGTCGTCAGCGATTCTCAAGCGTCCTCTATTATACTGATAAGCCACTCATAGCATCGTGAAGATCTTAGTACAACTGCTTATGATCTTTCCGAACTCCACTCCACCTATCCAGCGGGAACTAAAACTAGCAGGATCTGGTAGAGCGCCAACAGTAAGATCTGGTTCCTATATTGGTCTATTCATGACACTTTTTTGTGTTTGATCCTACAACTCGCTAGATGGTACACAACACCGAGCCTATGAGATGTTCCGAGCTTTTGGCACCAAGACCTCGATATGCATGGCGAAACGATGAGGTGGCGAGGTAGTACATAACATAACAGCTCCACCATAACGCTCATTATTTTAGTCCACGGTGTAGTGGCATGAGTGGTATCAACTCTGGTCTTCACGCTTAAGCAGATATGGGTATATGCTACGCCACATATATCCCCAGACAAATGCAATCAAGAATATTTGGCCTTTGTCTAAACATGCAAAAGCCTATTTCTGCATGAGGGATTGGTGAATCCCATGTACCGGAACCGGATTCCCCGCTGAGGTGGCTCTAATGGAAGAGTCATTTCATCATGGCCAGCTAGTAATAGCCTAGTCCCCATAACCAAAACAGTACCAAGTCCTCGTAACAAGGGATCTCCGACTAGCAAGATTGACGTCTCTTCCACACCTTGTCGGCATTTGTGAACGAATCGAATGAAACCATACACAAGGGAGTTCAATTCCAGTTGAATGTCAGGCAGTCAGTAATTGTTTATATAGTAGATATTTCCCCTTGACTTAGCCAGACAGACACTCAACGTATCTTACCCTATTTCCCCAAGCTCATTCATTATGTCAGACCTCAAATCTTCCGTTATCGAGACGAAGAACGGCTTCCACGTTGAAGGATATGAGAAGATCGAGTATGGTTTCTCAACCTTGGATGGTATATTCAAACCCGAGAGTAATCAGCTTGCCAGCTGTTATAAACGCTGGGGTCGCTGTCTAGCTGTCATGGATTTGAAGATCTTCAACGTTTATGGTCAAGAGATGCAGCAATATTTTGACCACTATAATCTCCCCTTGACCATCCACAGGGCTATGATTGGCGAGAAAGCAAAATCCATTGATACTCTTCTGAGTATCGTTGATTCTATGACTAAGTTTGGTATCACCCGTAAGGAGCCTGTCTTAGTAGTAGTAGGTCACCCACATCTATCGATCTATGAAATATGTTGACAAAGTCCAGGGTGGGGGGTTGGTGACTGACGTTGCTAGGTAAAACACATCTTTAAGGCACTCTAGTCTAATGTCATCTTAAGTACAGGGTTGACTTGAGTTTGTAGATTTGCATGCGCGGCCTACCGCAGGACGACCAACTATATCCGTATTCCGACGACCGTCATTGGTCTCATCGATGCTAGTGTTAGTATTAAAGTTGCAGTTAACTACGGCAACTACAAGAACAGGCTAGGGGCATACCATACTCCGATGCACACATTTCTCGACTTCTCTTTTCTGAAGACTCTTCCAGAGGCACAAGTCAGAAACGGCTTTGCTGAGTTGATCAAAATCTCAACTTGCGGTCATAGGCCTACCTTCGAGTTACTAGACAAGCACTGCGAGAAGTTGATCTCATCTCGCTTTGGTCGTGGTAATGTTGACTCTGAAGTACGGAAGGCGGCGGATGAGATAAACCGTGCCGGTATTTTCGAGAGCTGGAATGTCGATGGATCATGAGATGTTCGACGAAGATATGCTTGAGAAGGCTACCAAGGCAATCCTGAAGACGCGAGATGAGTTATTGCGTGCGGCGGCTCCTAACCCTATCGGAACGTGTGTTTTCCTGAACGACGTCTCCGCTGACGAGATGAATGGCGCTCTGCGAAAGCACAAGCAGTTGATGCAGGAGTACCCGCGACAGGGTGCTGGCCTTGATGCTTTCGTCGACACTAGTGGTACCGGGTACGCGTTGAACGACGTGCCGGTTGAGGAAGCAATGAAAAACCTCAAGGTCGTGAACGGTATGAGCCACGGTAAAATCAACGGTACTGTGCCAAACGGTGTTCAAGGTATTGCTAATGGCTATGCCAATGGGTATAAGAACTAGGGCGTAATGAGCGCATGTAAATCGCGATGAAAAGTTCAGGTCACATTCATGTCCATTGCAAACATCAATATGCAAATTTAGACATGGTGTTTACCGCACCCGTCGGCTGCACACTTCGCGCCTGAAACCATGATATGTTCTCCCAATAAATCGACACCAGCGCCCCATCGCCATCACTAAAGACGACCCAACGAGGCGGCAGCTTCCTACAGGAGGTTTGTTCTCCGGATCCACGTCACCGTAGTGACTGGCAACTGAAAGCGACAGAAAATTCAAACTAACAGTCGTGGCTGGATCCGTGTACTTTTTGATGCCAGGAGAGTGAGAGGGACGGAGAAATTTTGGGTTTTGTACTTGATTTTAATGCTTAGTCAGTTGGTGGTCATGGCGTCAGCAACGATGCCGATGCTCTGGATTTCGTGTTGACCCTAGCCAACCCGAAATCCACGCTGCGGCCCTCTGGTGATCCAGAGCGGAAAATATGAACATCATGACAGCATTAGCAGACAAGCAGGCTGCTTCTCAGATCCGCAGCAGTCAGGAACTACTGCTTGGGAATACATTTTTATTCTCCTGGTGAGATTTAGTCGTCAATGACGTGACCTTCGTGAGCGTACACTGTGCTTGACCTTACTACCAGCGTGCTCTGTCCACTTCTGATGGGTATGGTACACTTGCTGCTGAAGCTACTGTCGCCCTAACATGCTATTTTATTCCGGTACCGCCTCACGGTACTGCCACCTTCACATCGTCCTCGTACTCCACATCCTTTATGCCGTCCTTCGTAATCACTTTGACGTAAACGCCCTTGAAGTCGATGGGAAGACGTCGCTTGAGCTCCTCTGTGCACATTCGCAAGATTTTGAGACCTTTTTCGTAATCAATGTCCGGATGGTGATGCTTATCTAACAGCGAGAGGCAGTAGTACCTGAGAAGGTTAGCTTAACTTAGCTAGGATGTCGCATGTTTGTGAGCGGCAGTATAATAATGTATACTGCCAACATTTGCACGGTCAAGAGAGTGCTTACTGGGCGTATCCGTGAGCGGCATATGGTACCGGTGCTTGACTCGCCAAGTAATCAATCCAATACAATGTAGGCTTGTCCGCGATTTTATCGTAACCTCCTAGTAACAGATTCACTGTGTATGGTCTCCGTGACCGCAACGCACTTGCTAGCTCTCCCCGAACAAAGTTGGCAGTGGCGGCAGGTGACAGCTCCATGCCGTTGCGCATCGAATATAGCTGAACATTCGCCTGAATGAACTCGGCAAATTGGACTGTGACTACAGTCAGCTTTACCCAAATACCATACGAGGTGATTCATACCTGTGTCACCAGCTTCGCCTGAGAATGCCATGAGCGTATGTGTGTTCAGTGCCCGGGTTTTGTCGTCAGCGGCCTTTAGGATCGTGGCACCTCGCATAGCTGCTTTTGAAGCAGCAATGAGGGTGAAGTCTTTGCCCGTAATTCCGAGTAGAACTTCCCTAGACATTCGTTAGCGAGGAGCGCTGTTGTCCGAGCATTGAGCATACATGGTGACGGTATAAGTGGAGGAGGGGAAGATATGGCAGGCCTAGGGCTTTAGAGATCTCGAGGACGCTTGGGGTGTTCGGGTTGGTAAGAGGCCTTGGGAAAGGGTATCTGGCTATCCAGTACTCGAACGCGAAGGCAGCTCTGAGCGTCGCGGCAAGGCTCAAGCCCAAGCTCCAGTTGGTCACATGACTGGCACACTTACCTCATCAGGCAAACAGCTTCACAGGCTCCCAGCCAACTCATCACCTCATCACCTGTTATTCATCTCATCATTTCCCTTTTCTAGGAGAGTCTTTTACATATACTTTGTACGCACGAGTGTAACCAGTAGTGACCTTCTGTAACTATGACTCTACCAGGATATGTCTTTCTATTCTCCATAGACGGGACGCGCGTGGCTCTTATCTCACTTAACAAATGTCAAGGATTGAAGCTGCTCTTCCCCTCAGCCCACTCATAGTGCTTTTGTGATACTCTTAATGTGTGGTTTACGAGAACCGCCGGCGGCCAATGACTTGGTGGCATGGCGGGGCTGAGGATCTGCTGAGGAACGACGTGCACTTGCCCCTCCTCAACGACCTAATAACTATTAAAGCTCCGATTAACCCCACCCTAACAAAACATTGAACAAACATCTCCATCGCCCACCAAACATACCCCGGTAAGTCAATCAAAGTCTTTCGCCCTCGGCCTCCTATCCGCGGCCGAGCTCATCATCCCGCGCTCTAGAGCCGTCGTGGGCTAGGTAATGGTTGCGCATCTGCTTTTTACGGCCTTGCATGTACGGCTAGGCCGCGCCTACATATGCCTGTGTATCCTCTCGCCGCCTCCAGGAATTTCAATTGATCTCTCCTACTCAAGCTCAACCTGCTGACACACACTGCCTCTGCTCCAGCTCCATTGACACCATGGCTATCTCCAAGATCCACGCCCGCTCAGTCTACGACTCTCGTGTATGTCCTCTTACCTTTCACCACCCATATACATGCTCACCTTCTTCAGGGCAACCCAACCGTTGAGGTTGACATTGTCACCGAGACCGGCCTGCACCGTGCCATCGTTCCTTCTGGTGCCTCCACCGGCTCTCACGAAGCCTGCGAACTCCGTGATGGAGACAAATCAAAGTGGGGAGGCAAAGGTGTCACCAAAGCTGTCGCTAACGTCAACGACACTATTGCCCCAGCCCTCATCAAGGAGCAGATCGATGTCAAGGACCAGTCCGCCGTCGATGCTTTCCTAAATAAGCTCGATGGCACGAAGAACAAGGAGAATCTAGGCGCCAATGCCATCCTCGGTGTATCCATGGCTATCGCAAAGGCCGCAGCTGCCGAGAAGGGTGTCCCTCTCTACGCACACATCTCCGACTTGGCTGGCACCAAGAAGCCCTACGTCCTTCCTGTACCTTGTACGTGATTCTCTCCAGCCATATCGTATTTCTTGCTAATTTGCCAGTTCAAAACGTTCTAAACGGCGGTTCGCACGCCGGTGGTCGCTTAGCTTTCCAGGAGTTCATGATCGTTCCCTCGTAAGTGATAGCTTCCCATTCTTTTTCCGACTATTTCCTAACACCCGACAGAGAGGCTCCGACTTTCTCCGAGGCCATGCGCCAAGGCGCAGAGGTCTACCAAAAGCTCAAGAGCCTTGCCAAGAAGAAGTACGGACAGTCAGCCGGAAACGTTGGTGACGAAGGTGGTGTTGCTCCCGACATCCAGACCCCAGAAGAGGCCCTTGACCTCATCACCGATGCCATCGAGGAGGCCGGCTATACTGGTAAGATCAAGATTGCCATGGACGTCGCCTCCAGCGAATTCTACAAGACCAAGGAGAAGAAATATGACTTGGACTTCAAGAACCCGGACAGCGACCAGAGCAAATGGCTCACCTACGAGCAACTTGCTGAGCTGTACAAGAGCCTGGCCCAGAAATACCCTATTGTCAGCATCGAGGATCCTTTTGCTGAGGATGACTGGGAGGCCTGGTCGTACTTCTTCAAGACTTCCGACTTCCAGATTGTTGGGTAAGTTGTTATATGCGTGGTTTCGATAAATTCGCTCATGATTTATTGTAGTGATGATCTGACCGTCACCAACCCTGAGTTCATCAAGAAGGCCATCGAGCTAAAGTCCTGCAATGCTCTCCTGCTCAAGGTCAACCAAATTGGCACAATCACTGAGGCTATCCAGGCAGCCAAGGATGCATTCGGTGCTGGATGGGGAGTCATGGTTTCCCACCGCTCTGGTGAGACCGAGGATGTCACCATCGCTGATATTGTTGTTGGACTCCGTGCTGGACAGATTAAGACTGGCGCGCCGGCTCGATCCGAGCGCCTTGCCAAGCTCAATCAGATTCTCCGTATCGAGGAGGAGCTCGGTAAATCATAGCAGTTGATCTTGTAAATCATATTGCTGACATAAGTACAGGTGACAACGCTGTCTACGCCGGTCAGAACTTCCGAACTGCAGTGAACTTGTAATCACCTTCATGGACACCACTACGGAAATTGGAGGATGCAAATAAAAACAAGAAGGTGATGCATTGCAAAATCCCGGAACAATGATAGCAATAATCGATATACAATTGAACACGAAAATGTTACCGTACCTCGTAGTGCCTCCCCTATTTTTTCCCAGCCTAATCATAGGTCCGTGATGCGGCAGGCGTAGCGACTAAATACTTTACGGTTAGGTTGTAATTTCTTATACGCAATTAAAGTGGTTCAACAAATAGACCAGCCCAGATGTCGACATGTGGTTAACACTTAGGAGATCTGCCATAAATCCAAGTATGGAATGGCTTCACGCTGGAGGTTGTCAACACAGTCGCTCTAAAGCGCTTCTAAATAAATACGCAATCTCATATCATATGACGATCGTGGGGGCATATCGTAGAGCTCCGCCCTTGGTGTGATTTTTGTTATGGTTACAGGGTGAGGCAACAATGCATGTGCAGCCAGTCGTAGAGATATTATCTCAGACTCAAGCCGAACTTCACATTGAAGATGAAAAATAAGCCAAACCAACTTTTCCTAGCAGATGAAGCTATTTTTAATGTTCAAGTTCCCCTCCACGACACACCGACGAGGATCACTTGATCAAATAGAGCTTTACAATGTTTGTTATATGGCTTGTGTTGTTACACTATGAAAGCTTCCTTTTATCTAACGCTCAGTAGTTTTACATTTCCTTGTCTTTATCCACTCCATACAATGTGCTCTCGCTCTTAGCCGTATATCATCATCCGCGTCTCCTCCATGGCGGTGAACCTCTCAATTGCTCAAAATTGAACTTATTGTTGGTGTTTTGTCTTGCTCAGTGCTTGATTAGTCCGAAAGAATGCACACAGAATTGTTCTGTACTTTTACAATCTAAACACAAATCATGTCTGGTCCATGGAAAGTTATGAATACTTTCGCGAAAAAAGAGGAGTTTCTAGGAAGCAACATCAGCGATTCTAGGCGGGTACCGTCCGACGGTGAAGGCGCGGGCTCCTGCGAACAAACCAGCGCAAGGTTTAGTATGGAGAGTCAGGTCACCTCAATGGGCCTCAATGACCCGGAAGAGTTTTCACCAAGGCATTTGAAATCACCACGTTTGCAAGAAACTATACAAGATCTTGGAGCACACCGGGACGTATTAAATATGACCACATTGCCACCTAGTGCCTATTCGTGGCCCAGCGCCAGGGCTAGCTTTGATAATGTCAGTGTATCTGTTTCTTCACCACAAGGAATGCCTTCTAGCAAGTCCCAAGAGAATTCGCCAGTATCGATTCAAGATAGTGACCCTATTGAGAATAGCAGAGACAGAAATGAATCTAATGACACGGTCTTTCCCTCATTCCCATTGAGTACTAGGAAGCGCGAAGTAGAGGCAACGGGGGCGCAAGGTATGCAGAACTCATGGAAAGTCGTTAATGCTTATCAGTCAGCCAGAGCAATATATAATGCAGGACCGGAAGGCGAAGGTCAAAAAGTGTGGTCAAGTCATAAGCAGTCTCGGAAACAGAAGCAAGGCCATACTAGAGTCGAACAAAAACAGTTTTACCCTGAACATCCCACTCCACCGGCGCGACCATCCTGGCCTCATGAAAGCATTTCCCCAAGACAAGTGGTAGCACCGGGCGCTCAGTTACAGGTAAGTGAGGAGTTGAGAAGTTCAACATCATCCTGCGAAGTTCCTATTCGAATAGGATCGGAGATACAGCAATCCATAAATGCAAATAAGGCCCTTCCACCTACTCCACAACTTCAGCCAGCGCCGACTTCAAGACTTCATAGAGGTATAGCAAAGGGGAAACCTCTTCCGCCTGTTCCACAATATAGGCCCTCTAAACCTCTCCCGCCAGTACCACAACCGCTAAATTCACCAACACGGAGACAACATCAAGGAGAAAGACTCTCTAAACTTCTTCCACTTCTTCCACTGTCCCAATCTCCACCACATAAAGAGGCCAAGACCCATAGGCGGGACGTAGAGGCGCGCAATGCGGGTACCGCGACGTATCGTGCGGATCATCAGGTACAGCATCATACTAGAGATTCTCCTCGCCTCAAAGAAGGCCAAACTAGCCCTAATAAAAACAAGCTTTCTCCGTGGTGGAAGGCACGAACAGACAAAAAGGCTAAAACCAGAGAATCAGGTGCACGACACCCAAAAATAGGTAGTGCTAAACTCAAGGGAAGCAGTGGACTCAAGGCCCAGATATCTCGCCCGAGGCCTATTACGGCCATTCAGGAAGGCCGTACTGCAAATTTGGCTGTAGAGCAGGGAGGTGTTGGAGGTCCGGGTGCGGCTGGATCGCTGTGTCCTGTCTACCCTATGGCCTCATTATCGCCATTCATACGTGAAGAACCAAAAACGATAGAGCGCCCTCCCCCTGAACAAGTGAGCGAGTGGCAAGGAGGTAAGCAAAAATCCAATCAGGAATATACAGCAGGTATGCATACTCCAAAACCTTGGCGGACCTTTTTGCATATGCCCCATCCCTCTGCAGATAACAGGAGGGACTCTGATGCAAGTTTTGGATGCAAGGGCTTTGATGGCACACCTCAGATGATGGATGCGGTAGACCCAGGGCTATCCACACAATTCCAGTGTACTACGGTAGAAACGAATGAGAAGATCCAACCGCAACCATTGTTTTCGGGTGTTCGTGGTGGATACGGCAGTGGGAGCGAGGACGCCGATATGAGAGATTCAAGCTTCTATGATCCCTATTGCGATGTACTGGATGAGTACTGAGGCTGTTTGGTATACGCTTACGGTAGGAAAGGGCTGGTAAGAACCGGTGACATGCTCTATTGATGATTGCAGGTGGGCTGGCCGGACCGCGTGCTTGAACTTTTTCGTTTATGGTTTTATTGCTGTTTCTTATTTTGTTGTTAGAATTTGACCAATGCTCCATTTAGCCTTGTTATCAATTCATCCTACACTAGTTGTTCCTTCTATTCCTGAGCTGTGCTTATACCTCTTTTGTGAGCAACTTCGAGATTCATCCTGCGCGTTTTCCCGCATCAGCCTTGTGCTAATGCCATCGACCCATGTGCTCCGTATAATGTGCAGCTTTCTATGAATAACTTTACGATCAGCCTAGACGGGCACGCAACGTTGCTGATTCTGTCGAACTCAGCCCTAATGACGCAAAATGTACCATACTAAGAGATTTCCATGCGGTGCAATATAAGGGTGACATGGGAGAGGAGCAAAAAGAGCCCGATGGGAGGGAAGCGAGGCTAAATGAAGGTTAAAACGTTTCAATGTTTCGTCGCACGGCCGCGAGCTGGGGATCTGCCTTGTTTGTGGAGAGAACGCCTGGCCGGTGCCAGCAAAGAACGCATTTAGGGAGGAACAGATGCACCAGGCTGGGGTATATTTTGAGAAAAGGGTACAATTGGATGGTTCGAGGTGAGAAACTAGGCTAAGGAATTTTTGTGCACTTTGGTAGTGACATTTGCAAGGAAGATTTTTGAACGCTTATATGCAGGGAAGCGAGCCATTATACAGGACCTCGGGACATTAAGACGTGGAGTAGCTACGGCGACCACACTGCACAGTGAAGGCGAAGTCTGGGCTGTGCTTGCGGTTCTGTGCTTGCATACCTACCGTTTACTTGAGCAGCATCGGGAGGATGAGGCGGAAGGGCCGGTCCATGGCACCTATGTGGATTTGGTGTGCATGCGGCGTAGAATCGCAACATGGCATAGGTCTGCTGAGCTGGCACCCTCTTCACACCTTCTATGGACGTCCACGTTGGGTCTTGGCCGGCGTGATCCTCGCCTGAGCCTGCACAACTGGTGCTGACGCAGGCCAGGCGCTGGTCGCAGGGACGAGGCAGCCGTTAAAAGGTCCCAAAAATAACCGTGCATTGAAACAAAACCAAAGAGACTTAAAGAAGCTAGCACATCCGCTGATAACCAGGCTAAATGGCCGGATCCAAGAGGTAGGCCCGGCCAAGCGACGTGATGTGTGGCAAATTAGCGGCCCATGTGCCTGGCTATGCGTCAGCCTCCATGCACATGCTCCATTACCGCCGGCATTGACGACGCTGACCACCGACAAGACTTACAAATTAACTCGCACTATGTATGTATGTATGTATGTATGTATGTACGGTGCAGTACAGCACAGTACGCGCAAGGCTGCGGACGGAGCGCAGATCCCACGGCCGCCGGATGCTCATGAAGGCATCGCTCGCGTGAGGGCGGCGCTCGACGTGGCGCTTCTGGCCCTGACTCTGAGACACTGGACTCGACCACGCCATACTTCCATTCCATGCCGCCCGTCTGGGAGACTGGGACTCGAGGCTGGTGCTGGCCTGTAGGCAATATATGGGCCGGGAGGCGCCTTCCTTGAACTCTCACAGCATCTTCCCTCTGCGATTGGCCATGCCCAGGAACTGCAGGCGCTGTCCATAGCTTAAACCGACTAGCGCCGCCTTGGGCATATGCAGAGTCCCTGTCCCACCCAACCACTCACCTCCCAGAACCACCATGTCGCGTTTTGCAGGCGTCAAACAGCTCGCATCAATTGGATATCGACTACTCTCTATCCTGGCATCTGAGCGCCTGCGGACTGCACTGGCCTCCGCTCCCGAAGCGATCGTAGGCAGCATGGACCGCCATGGTCCCATCGTTTGCCTTCGTACAGTGGCTACCATCTACTGTGCTCCTCCAACGTGCAACTTTGATTTGGGGGCATATTGCTGTGCCGCACCTCTCCTCCACCCACGCTGACAGCTAGGGTAAGCTCCTTGTCAGACTTGACGTAACCAAGACTCTCGCGCTGCACTCTTCTGGTCTGGATGCCGTGGGTTTGCAAATCGTTTATTGATTTCTGCCGGGCGTCTATTTCTGGGCCACTCGTCCCTCCATTCTTCTTCTGAACGCCATCCCATCTGCTCCTCTCCCCGCCAGCCTATCAGACGTGCCTCTGCAGTTGTGCAACCACGCTTCCGTTGGCGCCATACATTTAGACGTTGTAAGTACCCGCCCGCTTTCTTGTCCATCTTTCTCCACTTCGATCCGTGCTCTGCCCAATCCTTGACCTTCCTGCCCCCGAAGCGCCGCGAGACAAAAGGCAGGCGCTTCGCCCCATTGCCACTGCTCCTTTCTTCTCCCCAGCAGGTCTCTCATTGTAATACTTCGTGTGTCTTTGCCTTCTGTCTCTTCATCCACATCCTCTCCAACTGGTCTAAGCTGGCCTGGATCATAATCGCTGTCCCCTCGTACACCTTCCCATTTGTTATCGTCTCTACTATCGCTACTTGATGAGAGCTTCGTGCCTTCGCGTCACTCTCGGAAAGTCGTAGAATGGCCACCAACAATAAAAAGAATCTCACAGTTTCGATTGAAAGACGAAATACCGACGACTCTGACACAAACAAGACACCCCGTACAGCACGCTTCGCAGAAGCTACTTCAGTTTATTCACCCGTTGACGCTCCACGATCGCCCTTGGATTACCCCACCAACCACTACAAACCCCAACCGCAGGTATCAGACGTAGGCTTGTCCTACGTAGCCGCAGTAGAAATGGAAGAGACCGATAGAAGATACCTTCCTCCACCAACTCCAAGGACACCAGGTGGTCCGCTCAAGAGCGCATTGAAATCTCCAGGCGCGCCACCTCGGACTCCAGGAGCCGCAAGCATCTTGAGCCCGACTTTCAGAGAAGAGGAACGGCTGGAGAAGCAAGAAGCATCGACTGAAAAGGAGCAGGCTAAGGACCTGGTAAGTACTATGGGTTGACAGTACTCAAGCAAAATTCTAACAGTGTGCAGAAAGCTAAGGTCAGAGTAAGGATAGCCAAAATCTTCCTCCGTGGTATCAACTTTGCTTGCAGCTTGATCGTTCTCTCAATGATTGCAACCGCATTCGCCATTTTCAACGCCACAAAGACTCTTGCTCCACGAAATAACCTCCCGCCGTGGGCTGCAAACACCAAAGTTTGGCCTCAAGCCCTGATCCTGTCTATTGCCTGTGTATCGTTACTCATGTCCATCGTTGTCATGTGGGCCTACTTCAGAGGCGGCCACAACCGGGCCGAAAAGGTAGCAGCCTACTACACCGTCTTCGCCGTTGGATTCTTCATCTTTAGCATCATTATGTGGGCTATTGGAGCAGCAGTTCTTAACCAAAGTAAAGCACAGAACAACAACAAAGATATGTGGGGTTGGTCTTGCGTTGAAAATCAAAGAAGACATCTCTTTGAGGACGACATTTCCTACGCGCTTGTCTGCCGCCTCCAGGTATATACACATTCGCAAACACCGTATTAACGCATGCTAACTTCCATATAGAATTGGGCGCTCGTCTGCTGCATCATTGAGATCGTTGTCGAGCTTCTTTGTGTGATCATCTACGCCATCGTTTTCTACCGTTTCTGGTCCAAGCGCAAGCTCAGGAAGTCCATGGCCCAACGTGATCGTGCTCGATCTGATCTTTATCTCGCTCAACTGCGCTCACAATCTGCCCCAAACACGCCCGGATTTGGTCCTCTTTCTCCCCGCTCTGGCGGCTGGCGCCCACCTCCAGGCCACCCCCAGTATGTCGACCCGCACTCTGCAGCTGAGGAAGGTGAGAGCGACAAAGTTCAATACGCACAAGTGCGCGAGATTGTCCAACCTCAACCGTTCACGCTTGGAGCGCCACCTATCAAAGTGACAGGCGCAACACCAAGGGTCGAACAAGAAGGCTTCGCTGCCCCAGCACGAACCGCCACCGTCTCGCCACCTCTCGCCTCGCCGGCCTTCCAAGAACGACACAATGACCATGTAAATGCAGCACCAGGCGAGCAGACATACGCTTCGGTACCTATCCCAGGAGCCTACACACCACTGGCCTCTCCAGCGTATCCACCACCACAACAAGCACAGCAGCAGGGCTTCGATTTTGGCCCAAACGTGACTGGCCGCTAAACTGTATTCCGTATCGAGGTGCATAGCGTTGTTCTTCTCTTCTTTTGGATCTGGGATCTGGTCATGGGCTGGCGATCTCTGGGTGCTACTTGTACATTTTTGCCTACCAAGAAGTGTCGGCTTCGGCCGTGTCTTTTCTTTTGTCTGTCCAATCTGGACCCGTCGATCGCTCTGTATATTCTTGTTCTACGGTGTTGGGACGGGAGGATTTTCCTTAAGATACCTATTTGAAATAACGCCTCTCCTTGTCGACGAGCGAGATGCAAATAGTATAAACCCTTTATGGGTTGCGGATGTAGAGAATGAAATCAAAATGATCACGTTCTACAATCAGTACTTTTCCGCTATGATGACTTCACCAAAGATTAGACTAGACGATACCTATCTGTGCAGGCTCATAGATTCGCCATCTTCCAAAGTTTCCTTTGCCTGCTTCGTCATCCGCCACCCTCAGCCCCAAGCGCCTCGCCAAACCGACCTCATATGCTAAACGCTATTGAAGCAGAAACGCTATTGACTTCATCATGCGACACGACACTCAAACTCGAGCCGCCGTGGTGTTGGGTGTAGCCGCCGTCCCCTGGTAAGTGCCACGGGCGCGTGAACGGGTGGGCCGCTTGGACGACCCAGTGGCTGGATAGATGTGCACGCAAGAGGGGGGGGGGGGAGAATGCCTACAAAGCACGTTATCTAGGTCGATATGTGGGCCGGGTTCGGGACATGTAATGTGGGTCGATGGAAGGGTCTATGCATGGCGCGATGGAAGGAAAGGGCAGAGTGGCGGTATGAAATCAGCTAACCGCATATATGCGGAACGGCACGAAGTGTGATTTGGTGTAACGGCGTGTATGGGACTAGGTGTGTGAAGCTAGAGGCTTTGTGTATTTATTTTTGAGATGGAACAGTAGATTTTCGTTCGCCGCGTCTTCTCGCTCTAGTAACAGCTAAGTGAGAAAGGAGATAAATGGCATATTTGGTGAGATATCATTGATATAGTTATTCGATTTTCATTTTCGGTCTTGTACATTGATCTAGAGTATTCGTTTTAGATGACGTCTTGGATGGGTTTGCGCAGATTTCGGCAGACTGCATGCGTTTTAACACATGTGTATGCCATGACATCACTTGAATCAAAAGTAATGATAGAATACAGTCTAAATTATGGGCTTACCTGCAATTCGAAGCAAGGCAAATAGCGGCATGAAGGTGTGTAAGATGTTCTGTTGAGTGTCCTACGAAAATAGTTACACTGGAATGGTCATATGCACATGTACGGCAACTCGTGCGTAGTTTTCGGGAGGATCCTAGACACAGTTTCTGTCAGTGACAGTGGGCGTGACACAACGACTTCACAAGGAGAACGCAATTGGCAAAGGTTGACCACGCAATGGTTGAATCGGCACGTTCACCCAAGTGAAGCCTCCATTGATATATGTGATCAGAGACCCGCTCGTTAGAGCAAGGTCAAGCTCCATTGATAGGCCGCAAGTTCAATGCTTGCTCTTTTGTTTAAGTACACCCAGGACTCCGTAGGACCATACCCGCCGAGACCGGAAATGCTGGTTATCGTGCAAAATCTTCACTTCGTTCCCTCTTTAGCCATGCTGAACGAGCTTATCGGACAATACCCTCGAATCGGTTCTTGTACCACTTGATGGTCTCGGCCTGGTTGACACGGTGGGAGGCGCCGATTCTGCTCTTGCACCTCCTGCGCTTGGCAACACGCTCGCCGGGGCGGGTCATGCAGACGTAGAAGTCCATGCCGTAGATACTGCTTCGGTTAGCATGTGGTCTGGATAGCATGTTTGTCTGTGGACCACATACCCAATGCTAGGGTCGTACTTGATACCCAAGTCGATGTGTTCGCTAATGCCAAAGCCGAAGTTGCCGGACTCGCTGAAGTTGCGCTTGCGGAGCTCGTATTCCTTGACTTTGAGGCCACGCTCGAGAATCTCCTCGGCCTTGGGGCCGCGGACGGTGACATGGACGGCAATCTTTTCGTTCCTCCTGATACCAAAGGTACGGACGGTGTAGCGGGCCTTTGAGTAGACGGGGGTTTGACCACTGAGCTGTTCCAGCACCTTGGCCGCACGGGTGAGACGATCACCAGACTCGCCGACTGAGATGTTGAGGACGAGCTTCTGGATGCGGAGCTCCCGCATGGGGTTGGAGGCCTTGGAGTCGGACTGGAGGAGGCATTAGCGTTGGCTGAAGTGTGTGTATAATATCTGGTGTTCTCTGCGTACCATTGTGAATGCTGCGGATGTTAGTAGGCAGGTGGTGGTGTCGACTGCTGAAGTAGTGCTGGTCGCGGCGGATAATTTTGGGCTAGACGTGGGCCCGTCTTTTAGCGAGCGTGCGTCACGTGCACTTGTCGCCTGCGAAAGCTTCTAATGTCGAACTCGAACAAGAGATACCACCGATAGCTCCGCAACAACACCCCACCTCACCAATCGCCAACACGCCACGGTGCTTGCCATTGACCTCTTCTGCACCTACCTCTTCCCGGGCTCCAAGTCGTCTTCGGACGCGCACCTCCAAATATGTCTGGCGCCGCAAATAGGCAGGGCAAGATGGTATGTACAGCTGCTTCGTATCTCAATTCTTGACCTGAGAGAAATCGCGCGTAGAAGACTGACTGACGTTTGACCATGTAGCAAAACCTAGTAAGCGCTCCAACTCCTCGCCCCAGCCACATCCAACTCACAGACCGCAGATCAACTATCGCATGAAGGTGACTCTGCAAGACGGTCGGCAAATGGTTGGCCAGATGCTCGCGTTCGACAAGGTCAGCACCAGGAAACCCCCCCCCACCTCCACAGAAGTTCACTTAGTCGCAGCACATGAACCTGGTTCTCGCCGACACGGAGGAGTTCCGACGCACTCGACGACGCGGCAAAGCCGCCGGGCCAGGCGCATCGCAGCAAGTCACTGAGACTGAAGAACGCCGTGCTATTGGCCTTACAATTATTCGCGGCGCGCACGTCATCTCCCTCTCTGTTGATGGGCCCCCGCCAGCAGACCCGGCTTCGCGACTTGGACCGCAGTCTACAGGCCCTACAACTGCTGCAACCCTGGCAGCTGGTCCTGGTGTTGCTCGACCTGCAGGCCGCGGCACTCTCCCAGTCGGCTTGACAGGACCTGCACCTGGCGCTGGAGGCCCTGGTCCAGGTTTTGGAGGATTCCCGGGCGCGCCTGGCTTTGCACCTCCCCCTTTCGCAGGTCGTGGAGGCGGACCACGTATGTCTCGCTCACCAAGTTCAAGCTAAATTTACTAACTCACCACAGCTGGCGCTTTTCCCCCTGGTGGTGGACCTCCTGGATTTAGCGGACCCCCAGGTTTTGGCGGACCTCCCGGTTTCCAGGGCCGTGGTGGGCCTCCAGGTTTTGGTGGTAGATAGAGAGCAAAACATGGCTCAAAACTATTGACACAAGGGAATGAATCGGTACCGGCACCACAGCATCCTGGAGCAAAATTGAAGGGCCTCGGTTCGCACGACACACGCGTGCGGAAGATGTATTCGCAACAGCAACGCCATGTATGCGCCGCTCTGCAACAGACAGTAGTCAGATGGCAGCGTTTGAGATTGCTCTATGCCACATTTTGGGGACTGTGCCCTACGATTAGATGGCTCCATACCCTGAAGTAATAATTCGACGGAGGCTTATGGGTCGTTTTGTGCAAAAACAACAGGTCTAATAGCTACTGAAGTGCACATCAGTCTCGAACCCCCCCCCCAAATATGTTTCGGTCAGCTACCAGCATATTCTCATCATTCGTGACATTTAGCCAATAACATGCTCGTATATGCACAATCAAATCAGCACACGTGACATGATGCCGTTCTCGCAAACCGTAGAAGTGGCTGTTCATCAATCGGCGCCGATATTCCTTGGCACTCGCATCTCGACACGACAGGAACCCCAAGCTTTCCAGCTCTACTTTGCACGGCCGCCGCTTGTCCTCGAAGCCTCACGTCTAGCCAGTCTGCCCATCATGGCCGCCGCAATCAAAGCGCTCAATGCGAAGATACGCTCAAACAAGTACACAGATTACTTTTGCTCGACCCGTATGTTTTACCCGGATGCCCACGCATAGTGGAGGACGACATGCACTCGGAACAGAGCAATGGGCTGACGCACACCAGACTTCTGGGGTCCGGCGAGTAACTTTGGTATCCCAATGGCGGCGATTGCGGACATGAGCAAAGATCCGGAAATGTGCGTCCGCTGCCTTAATAATCTGTATTTCTACCTGCCTGCTAACACCAACGCGCAGCATCTCGGGCCGCATGACTGGCGCCCTCACTCTCTACTCTGGTACCTTTATGCGCTACGCCATGGCCGTCACACCTGCGAACTACCTGCTCTTCGGCTGCCACGCTATCAACTTTACTTCGCAACTCGTGCAGGGATACCGGTATCTGAACTACTGGAACTTTGGCGGTAGAGACGCTACGCTTGCGGCCAAGGCGAGAGAGGGCGTGGATGGGGCAGCAGCGGCGGCAGAGAAGGCAGGAGACAAGATCAAGGGGGTTGTTAGTAAATAAGACAGAGGTTGGGGAAGACAGATTTCTAAATTTGTTTCTTTCCGCGGTGGTTATGACGTTTGACTGTGTACAATAAATACTTTGCAAATCGGGTCACTGCGTCTTGTAGCGGTATTTGGCAAAACATCACCATCTAGAAATTAATGCCCAAGATACCAGGCGCCACTGGAACAAACCAGCCTTGCGTGAATAGAACACCATCTGCACTTACATCAAACTACTCCGTCCACCAATCTCATTTCCGCCCTGCCCGGTAGGTAAATCACCGTCCCTCCCGTCCACAAACTCTCTATAAATCTTCTCTAGCCGCCTCCGCTCTTGCGCACTAATACTGCTTCGCGTAGTCCCAAGAGAGCTATCAACATGCTTCCATTGGATCTGCGGATCTTTTCTCTCTCCATCCTCTTCCTTGTCATTCTTGTCCATTTCCTCTCTATGACTTGAATTCGGGCGTTGCAAGGCCTTTTGCTTACGGCGCAGACTTTGTAGCGCAGCAATCTTCTGTGCAATTATAGCACGCTCTGTAAGCTGAGATGAGGGAATGGGCTTGTCAGAGTCGCCGGCGTCTGTAGCTGTGTCGCCGTAATAAAAATGTGTGAACTCCGGAATACCCTTGTCTTTGCTCGTCTTACTGGAGTTGTTTGTCGTTCCGTTCTTCTTGTCTCCGCTCTTGGTCGGATCGCCTAGGTCCGTATCGCCGAGGACGTCGTGAATGGCTTCGAGTTGAGCATTGTATACCACGGCCTGCAGATCGGCACCCGAGTAGCCCTCCGTCCTTTGTGCGATTTCACGAAGATTTTCGCTAGAATTATCGGTTGCGAGGACACTAGGTGTGAGGTGTAATTTGCTTGTCACGGCTTTGAGGATGTCGATGCGCTCTTCGAGCCCAGGCATGTCACAAAGCAAACTCTTATCTAAACGTCCAGGGCGTAGTAAAGCCGGGTCAATGAGATCAGGTCGTGATGTCGCTGCAAGAACGTATACACCGCTTAGGCCTTCTGCGCCATCCATTTGCGTTAGTAGCTGGTTCACTACGCGATCCGTTACGCCTGTGCTGTCGTGTCCACGTTTTGGTGCAATAGAATCAAATTCATCGAAGAAAAGCACGCAGGGTCGTGCGGCCTCTGCACGTTCAAACAAATCGCGAACAGACTTTTCAGATGCTCCAATGTACTTATTGAGGATCTCGGGGCCTTTGACAGATATGAAGTTGAGACCACATTCACCCGCAACCGCAGATGCAAGAAGTGTTTTGCCGCAGCCCGGATAGCCATAGAGGAGCAGACCAGACCGAAGCCGTAGGGGGCATTGAGCAAAGATTGGAGCGTAGGTTGTTGGGTACTGTAATGTCTCTAGTAGGGTTTGACGGGTAGAGTGTAGACCGCCTATTGAGTCCCACTTCGTTGTTGACGACTGCAGGGTTACGTTTCGCAGGGAGGCAGGAGTAAAGCCCGAAAGGGCTGATGCATAGTCGTTGCGTGTGAGGGATATAGTATTGGAAGATGAGGTAATGGATCGAATGAGGGCTTCGTTACGCGCACGTGATGTCAAAAGGACAAGATCACCCGGCATGTACCCATCTGTTTGACCAGCAAGATCAAGGAAATCAATACTAGGGTCCACAACGAAGCCAATGTCTTCCGGTTCGTCGTGCTGTATGCTTCCATTGCTAGGTAGACTACGATGAGCGGTACTTGGTCGACTAGTCGATGGTGAGGATGGGAATGCATGACCGTTTGGTTGCTCGGTTGCTGTTCGTTGAGGTTTTGCGTCCTTGTTAGCTAACATCTCTAGTACGTTTCGTCGTCCGTCCTTGTTTGGTGCTTTCAAGCTAACAATCTCTCGTACGATGTGACCACCGACGATCACGTTGTTTAGCGCTTCTTTGCCTTGAGCCGTGGCCAGAAGAACTACCCCTGAATCTGCGGCGCAATATTGTCGAACGATAGAAATTAGGCATTCGCTGACATGCCGACTTCGACCGTTTTCGTTACCAACCTGAAGTTCAGTTTCAACTGGACAAAGTTTATCAAGATCATCCAAGACCACCACTGCATTTCCTCCAGATCTGGCACCCCAAGAAGCGGATGCAAATAGCCGGTTAAGCGTCTCTTTGATTGTCGCTACTCTCGTTTCGTCTGTAACAAGTCTACTGCATGGGAAGTAGATGACGTGGAAGAGGTACTCGACTCGAAGTTGGTGAGCTAGAAGTTGGGCGCATTGCGATTTACCTGCCCCTAGGCCACCAGTGAGAAGCACAGAGGAACTATGCGTAAGATGTGACCGTAGCTGCTCGACGAGAGGGTCGATTGCAACGAGAGTTGGTGGAACTTCTGGTAATGGTTCGCCTTGCTTCCAGCCTCTGGTCCAGCTAGAGGGTGCCGATATTTCCTGACCCAGTTCAACAGTAAGCTTTCTTTCAGGGAGCAATATCCAAGATACTCCCGGTGTTGGCTGTGGTGGCTCAAATTTTACGATACCCCCTTCCCAAGCTAGTTCAGAGCCCTCAACTGGCGGCAGAACCATTCCATCTGTAACTGGTCCATCCAACAGGCCATTTTTCCTGCCATATACGGTCTTGATCTTCTGAATAGCATCCTCTTGCTCCTGCTTAGACTCCCCACCGAACCGGAGCGTGGTATTGATTTGCGAGGGAGTCGTAGAAAATGGCACAATCTTGACAGATTTTACCACTGCTTCTTTTGTCTCCTTCGAGCCTGTTGCCTTGATTGATGATGTTTTTGCAGTCTGAGCTGGAGCACCCTCTATGCGTACAAGGCCGCCGACAAAGCCTCCAAAGCCCAATACTCTACAAAGATCTGATGAAAGTGCAACATGGCGGCTGTCAGGGGCATCTTGCCAGGTTGAGATCTTGGCAACCACATGAATTGCAGGTTTTTCTTGCTCCTGTTCCTTTGACATATCTACAGGCTCTTGTAGTCCTGCAGGCTTGATAACAGTGACCGATGCCCACGTGACTCCACGAAGTGCTTTTGTGAGAAGAACGTCTTTGTCCACCCATATCTTGAGGCCTTCAGCGTCAGCGTCCTCATCAAACCACTCTTGGGCGATGCTTCGGTCAACGCCTCGAAGGAATATTGCGCCCTTGCTAGTGTTCTCATCCCGGCCGCTTCGACGCCTGACTGTACTTGCGGTACTCTTCCCACTTTTCCTCGATGCGCCGCCAACGCTCTTGCTTTCTCTGTTGGAACTCTTTTCCTTCTGGCGGGTCTTGGGCGCAACGATAACTTCGGCATCGGGTGAGATCTTGACAAATGGTGACACGGTGGGCGGCGCCGGGGCGATAGCGGTCACAATAATGTTGGCGGTTGTAGTAGGGGAGAGATGGAGGGTCAACGGGTGCGGTGCCTGTGCTTGAGGATTCGGGAGTGCTCGAATCTGGGACAGGAAATTCAATTCCAGAAACTGGGCGTGAAGTTCGATCATCTCCCAATCTACGGGCGTCAATGGCTCGATGTTGATGGTGTGCGCCTGCGGAGGGTCCAGGTGTAGTAAGAGGCCAACCTTCTGTCCCTCAGCAAGCCCGATGAGTCTCGCAAACGTGGCGTCGACTTCTACAGCTGGGATATCTTGCTGGGTGGTTGTCTGATTGCGGTTTAGCCCATCCCGCCCTACTACAGAGGCAAGTCGACGCTGGCTCTGCATGCCCGTCCAGCCCACAAATACCGACTTCTGCGGAGAGGCATTTCTCGAGTCCGAGGCACCAGGCGGCGGAGGCTGGCGGTACGTGAGCTCGACGACAACATTCTGCGCGACCTGTGCAAGACTTAGTACGGGCATTGTGTGGCCTCAGGAGAAGCACATACGGCGTTGGCGTTCACAAGCACCGACACAAGGGACGCGGGAAGGTTGACCAGACAATTCTTGAGCGACTGCTTCAATGCGACCTCGGTCTGGACAACATTGCCCGCAGGCTTCTTTGGCGGCATGATGGGCTAATTAAAGAAACAGCTATGGGGTTGCGAGGACAGCAACAGCATTCTGGCTGGCAATGTTTGGGCTGTCTTCTACCTGGGCCGAGGTCGTCGGTGCCGATGGGACATGGAGGGCGGTGGCAGAATCACAGCGAGCAGCAGCAGCCAATCGCCCAGGGCCTGGGAAACGCGCTCGACGCGCTGCAACGCGACCTGCCCGTGCCAGCCCCATCCCAAAATTGCGACTGTGCTTTGCCTCCCCCGCTGCTCCAACACTCAACGACGACTAGGCGCACGCACAAGCAAACATGGCGCTTTTCTCTATAAACGCGCCAGTCAACTACGACGAGCAGCAAGGTTGGTAGCCGGTATTCGGCCCCAAGCACAGCGCCCTGGCTAATGGCGCATAGCTGCCTTTGTCGACTTTCTGAAGCACTTCAAGTCGACCTCCACCGAAGCCGCCGACCAATTGGAAAGCCTCAATCTCAGCGGCGATGGCGACGAAGAATATGACATGGCAGACGCCCCAGACGACGCCGCGACGCAAACACGCAACGGCCAGTCCAAGCTCAAGTATATGGCCCAGCTGCAAGAAGTCGCCAATCGTGAGCGCAACGAGATTGTCATAGACTTGAACGACGTGGAAGCGGTGAGTAGGAGCTGGAGCCACCGCGGGGTGTCGAGCTGATAGCAGGCAGTTTGAGAAGGCTTCCTCAGATGACGAGCATAACTACAAGCTAATCGAGTCAATCGAGCGCAATGCCCACCACTACATCGAAATCTTTTCGCGGGCAGTCGACCTGTGCTTGCCGCCACCAACGCGAGACTTGAAGTATGCCATCCATGGAACCTTCACGCGAGGTACTGACTCTTCACAGTTTCAAGGACGATGTTCTGGATGTGATCATGACCCAACGTTCTAAGCGGAATGAGAGGATGCAGGAGCTCCAGGGTGTCGAAGACAGTGCGCAAGCTGCGCCAGAATCGCTGTTTCCTGCCGCGTTGACAAGACGATATACGCTCAATTTCAAGCCCAGAATACCCTCTGGTGCCAGTAGCCAGCGAAGCATGAAAGCCCTAGCCGTGCGCAATATTCGGGGAGAGCATCTCGGCCATCTCATCACAGTTCGAGGCATTGCGACAAGGGTATCGGATGTCAAGCCCGCTGTGCAGGTCAATGCCTATTCTTGCGATCGGTGTGGAAGTGAAGTGTTCCAACCTGTGACGACGAAGCAATTTACTCCACTCGTAGAATGCCCATCGGAGGAGTGCAAAAACAACAAAACGAAGGGCCAGCTGTTTTTATCCACCCGCGCCTCCAAGTTTCTCCCGTTCCAGGAAGTCAAAATCCAAGAGATGGCTGACCAGGTACCGGTTGGACACATTCCGAGGCAGCTTACCATCCACTGTCATGGCGCATTGGTACGCCAGGTCAACCCAGGAGACGTTTGCGATATTGCTGGTATCTTCTTACCGACACCATATACCGGCTTTAAGGCAATCCGAGCTGGTTTGCTCACAGACACCTACCTAGAAGCGCAGCATGTCATGCAACACAAGAAGGCTTATGACGACATTGTGCTAGCACAGCCAACCCTGCGAAGAATGAATGAGCTTGAACGAACTGGTCAACTGTACGAGTACTTGTCACGATCCATCGCCCCCGAAATTTTTGGCCATGTAGATGTTAAGAAGGCGCTCCTTCTTCAATTGATTGGTGGTGTAACCAAGGAGGTAAAGGATGGTATGCGCATCCGCGGCGACATCAACATTTGCTTGATGGGTGATCCTGGTGTTGCTAAATCTCAGCTACTCAAGTACATCACTAAGGTTGCCCCCCGTGGTGTTTACACCACTGGTCGTGGTAGCAGTGGGGTTGGTCTCACTGCTGCTGTTATGCGCGACCCTGTCACAGACGAAATGGTACTAGAAGGCGGCGCTCTTGTCTTAGCCGACAATGGCATGTGCTGTATTGATGAGTTTGACAAAATGGATGACAGTGACCGAACTGCGATTCATGAAGTCATGGAACAACAGACCATCTCAATCAGCAAGGCCGGTATCACAACAACCCTCAATGCTCGTACATCTATTCTCGCCGCTGCCAATCCTCTATATGGCCGTTACAACCCCCGCATATCTCCTGTCGAGAACATCAATCTTCCCGCTGCACTTTTGTCGCGTTTCGACGTTCTTTTCCTTATCCTCGATACCCCTACACGGGATTCAGACGAGGAGCTGGCTCGCCACGTCACATATGTTCATATGCATAACGCACACCCTGAGGCCGAAGGAGGTATTGTATTCAGTCCTGCTGAGGTCAGGCAATGGGTAGCTCGCGCAAGAACATATCGGCCAACGGTTCCCAAAGAGGTATCGGACTACATGGTCGGCGCATATGTACGCATGCGCCAACAACAAAAGCGTGACGAGGGATCAAAGAAAGCTTTCACGCATACCTCGCCACGTACATTACTTGGTGTTCTACGTCTAGCACAAGCTCTTGCTCGTCTACGTTTTGCGGAGGAAGTCATCTCGGAAGATGTTGACGAAGCACTTCGCCTCACAGAAGTCAGCAAGGCAAGCTTGTACACTGATGAAAATCGTAGGGATGACCACACACCCAGCAGCAAAATCTATCAACTTGTCAAGACGATGGAAGCAAGCGGTGCAGCTGCTGTTGGTGACGGCACAAGGGGTGAATTAGACCTCCGCAGGGTGAGAGAGCGAGTGTTGGCGAAAGGTTTCACGGCCGATCAGTTTGAGCAGGCAATTGACGAGTACTCCCTGCTAGACGTGAGTACCGAGATGAGATATCCCCAGAGACTACGGAAGCTAACTTTGCATAGGTCTGGCAAACAACAGGAGAGGGCACACGGCTCGTTTTCATTGAAGCTGGTGACGAGGATCAAGATATGGATGATGAATACGCATGAGGTGCACACTAGTGATGACATGTGTTGGAGTTCTTGGACAAGGCGCACGAAGGCGTTGTCGACCCAGATGAGTGCGGGGTCAAGTCATGTTGCATATAGCAGGCTCGTAGTCAGGTATACGCGTATAAATGAAGCCAAAATTTCGATTCCTTCACCGGCTGCTCTGGTAGCGAAGACCACAGGACCGAATGCGGCTCAACTATGTCGTGTAAGGTATGCCAAGAAGGCCGCGAGCATGCAAGCCCTTGCAGGGTCGTCGTCTCCAGAAAATGGGAGCTCCAACCTCCATCTTTCCAGCAACTCGAGCTTGTGCCACCCCACACGTACGAACCATAATTACACAGCAGGATTCTCGGGTAGTTTCACCCATTCAGGCCGTTGCACTCCCGCCTTCCTTGATTGGGACCTCATTTGCGCACCACCGCTCTTCGTCCTCCAAATCCCTTGTCGCACAACCATCAAACTTTGCCCCGCGTCTTCGACTCTCCTTCAGCATGGCAGGATCGTCCTTTGCGCAGTTCATGGTCGTTGGACGTATGTTCCTTTCCCGCCATAGCTTCCCCACCCAAATTCTCCGTCGCTAACAGGGCGCATAGCAACATGCTTCTTCCTCGGCATGATCTTCGCATACCTTCCATATGACTACAATGTGCTCTGGACATCGCCTCCCGAGGGTCGCGACAAATACTTCAATCTCCTCGAGTCACACATCAAGTTCATTTACGCCTCACCCCCGATAATCTCGCGCATCCTCAATCTTGTCATCGGTACTGGTCTGCTCGGCTTCCTCATCAAGCTCTTCAAAGCCTCCGAGTCAAACATGCTTTTTGACGGTGCATCCCTCGTTCTATACATGGCTGGCATAACCGTCTACCTCACCAACATAGTCAAAGGCTTCAGAGTCGTAACTGCTGGCATCTATGGAGATTTGGGCGCTGCGGCTGCGGCGGGTGAGAAGGTTGACATCACCGACGGAGAGGATTACATCAGCAGGGAAGACACGTTGAGGGTATTCGCAGCCAGCAATACTATTCTGGCGCTTGTGCTTGTTGGTGTGTTGGTACTGCAGGCAGGGCAGTGGTATGCGAAGCGAGCAGAAGAGCGGGAGCTTGAGCAAATTGAAAAGAAGGAGGGTGAGAAGAAGGCAGCAGGGAAGAAGAAACAATAATCTAGCATGAAGTGTGGGATTGTCGGTGGAAGCCGGTTTGGCGCCATTTTCTGTGTAATCTTGAACTTGTTCCTTGAAATTAGCAAGGTAGGTGTCAAAAAGGTACATACTAGTCATGGGGACGTTTCTTGCCCACGGTTGAGACTGGTAAAAAAGGTAAAGTAGTAAACATGCTTTGCATATCATGTTGCTACAACTATTTTAATAGTAGGTGGCTAATCATATCTGTATCTCACATTCACATTGTCTTTGTTTTTCCATTTTGTGTGTTTTCACTGATGTCTCGCCGGCATTTGTTTGTTTATCACGTTGCTATCCCAGTCGCGACTTGCTTATCTACCTAGCCCACACACAAACATTTCACCTCTATCACCCAACTCGCTCACCACGCCACTTAATAACACCAGCTGCTACCATGGAGGGGACGAGGACCTCACTTACAAACAACCTGAGAGCTACATCTAACAATGCCTTAGCCAACATCACGAATTCCCTAGTCGAAGCCTGCAAGCGACGCAACTCAGAATTGCTGAAAAAGACGGCTCCGAAACAAGAAGGTGCGTTCCAACATCAGAAGCAACAGTTCAGTGGGGCACGGGTTAGCCTTCAGAAGCTCAACCCCGCCTTCCTTAACCTCAAACTAATACCTTTGTATAATCAGAAGCAAATGTATCTTCAGAGAATCCTCCTTCACCCCCCTGCAAAAACCAGTTCACCCCTTACAGCGGCCGTATCTCACATGCCAGTCCGAGACCCACCTCTCCCGAGACGATCTTTTCACTGCCGGGCATGCACCACGAAAGCGCTGACGGCAACGATGCCGATCTTGGGCAAATGCCTGCAGAGTTCAACATCGCGCCGGGCATGAAGCAGAAAGATATCTGCAAAGATGAAGAATGTATTGACCCAGTGCAACTGCTCAAAGAGCTTGAAGATAGTCGCTTGACTAGGGGTGAGGCGCTTGTCTCCAGTGATGGCGGCGAAGACCCTGCAGAGATGCTCGCAGAGCTACTAAGAAACAAGATATCAACTGATGGAATATCTGAGCGATGTTCTTCATCTGGTATACTTGCTGCCCTTGAGCGAAGGAGTTCACTTGCTGACTAAAGCCTATAGACGACGACATCGATAACTTCGAAGTACTCCAAGGCAAATGGATCGAGTTGCTGTCAGGCCAAGCTAGTCAAGAAGCGTCTGCTCTCGAGCCTGCGATCGTAAAACTAGGAATCAGTACCAGTGATAGCAACAACGACTTGAGCCCAAGCGCGGGCGTTATTGCCTATTCCGATGTGTTGCAACTAGAAAAAGATAGGGAAAATCAGGAGAAGATGGAGGCCTGGGAATGTGATGAGAGAAGGCTGGCCAAACTAATTCAGCAGGAAATACGGGAACAGGAGCTCTATGAGAAGGCGAAGCTTCCTCGTCGTCTCATTTTGACGAACATTGCTGCCGATGCGGATGAGGAGGATATCTATACGCTCTTCTACCAGTTTAGGTTCGCTGTGTAAGTCAAATCCCTGTGGAACCCGATCGTACTGATCTAACTTTACCCACTGCAGCAAAGATGTCAAGATTCTGCGCAACCGGGATGCCGTCTCAAGGGCACAAACTGCCTACGTTGACATGTCCACTAGGACTCAAGCTATTCAAGCTTCCTTTATGAGCGACACTAGTATCTTCGGTTTGATCTCTCGGATCAAGCTAGCAGTTCCACTCGAGGAATAGAGACTCGAAGCACTACACGAAGCACTACAAACAGCAAGACAAGCCCCTTTGAATATTTAAGCGGGGTTTGAGCGGTTGAGCCATAGGTTGGCCTTATAGTGTAAGGCATCACTGTCAGGAACATGTCTAATTTGAAAAAAAAAAGGTGGGGGACAGTTGCAGGCATACGGTTGTGCCATGCGCTCAGACTGAAAATGAAGTATCCTGACTTATTTACTTTATGGTCTAATATTCAATGAACGTCGTTGGCACCATAACTTTGACAGCTTATAACAAGTAACACTACCGGCGTGATATAGACCAAAAGGAAGTTCGCCATGTAGTTGATGGTTGTGACGCAACCGTGCGTCCGCGGCTGTCTCCGATCGCCGTATCTCGCAACCATCACCAATGGCTTCCCCCACTTTCGCAAACATTACCTTGTGGCCAAATGCGTTCCTCTCGCCCTTCAAGCTCTCCTCTTCCCCTCAAAGATAACGGGTGAGCAGATTCGGCTATATTACGAGCAAACAATATGGACGAGGCATCTTGTATCAGCTATGACCGCACTATTGAGGAGCTGCGCGCTCACGAGTATCCGATGCTGCAAGGTAGGCGCACACATGACAACGCAAAGAAAGAAGCTCATATATAGCAGGAACTACCTATCTAGACCATGCCGGGACTACGCTTTACGCTAGGTCATTGATTGAGCGCTTCTCAACTGATATGATGTCTAACCTCTATGGCAATCCACACTCATCTTCCAACTCTTCGCAGCTGACGACACGGCGTATTGAAGATGTTCGGTTGCGGTTGTTGGAATTCTTCAATGCTGACCCCCGGGAATTTGACGTTGTCTTTGTCGCGAACGCCACTGCAGGCATCAAGCTGGTCATGGATGCGTTCCGGGATCAAGAGCGTGGTTTTTGGTATGGCTATCACCGAGACGCGCATACCAGTCTAATAGGGGTACGCGAGGCTGCTACAGAGCACCGATGCTTCACTTCTGATGCAGAGGTCTCTGAGTGGATCGAGTGCCAGGACAGCAATGGCGGCCGGGCAGAACTCTTTGCATTTCCGGCTCAGTCCAACATGAACGGACATCGCCTGCCATTGGACTGGTCTTACCGTATTCGCAACAGCAAGCGCAAGGCGGTATACACCCTGCTGGATGCTGCAGCCCTAGTATCAACCTCGCCACTTGATCTCGGAAAACCCGAAGAGGCCCCCGATTTCATCGCGCTAAGCTTGTACAAGATATTTGGGTTCCCCGATCTAGGTGCCTTGATTGTTAGGCAAGCGTCCGCGTCCGTGTTTGACCGACGTCGCTATTTTGGCGGTGGCACTGTCGAAATGGTGGTGTGCCTTGAAGAGCAATGGCATGCTAGGAAAGCGGACACACTACATGAGAGATTGGAGGACGGTACATTGCCAGTTCACAGCATCATGGCGCTCGATACGGCGTTGACTGTCCATCAAGAGCTGTACACTTCGCTTGATCAAATATCAAAGCATACTACTTTCCTCGCTAAACGACTATACGAAGACATATCGTCATTGCACCACAGCAACGGCGAGAAGGTGTGCCAGGTGTACAAGGACCCCGCTTCTAATTATGGAGTTACGGCCACCCAGGGGCCAATCCTCGCCTTCAATCTTAGAAATGACTCTGGTGGCTGGGTTAGCAATGCGGAGGTAGAAAAGCTTGCATCGATCCGTAACTTTCAGTTACGCACTGGTGGCCTATGCAACCCCGGTGGAATCGCTTCGTCGCTAGGTTTAGTGCCATGGGAGATGCGCGAGAACTTTTCTGCCGGCCAACGATGTGGCAATGATAACGATATCATACGCGCGAAGCCGACTGGAATGATACGGGTGAGCCTGGGAGCAATGAGTACACTGAGAGACGTGAAGTCATTCGTAGCCTTCGTGCGCGAGTTCTTCGTTCAGGAAAGCCTACTCACAATCACCTCACCAATGGCAACTTTTCAGCAGGAGCCCCCAACGCGGAGTCGCTTACACGTAGAAAGTTTGTCCGTGTATCCTATAAAAAGCTGCGCAGGCTTCAGCGTACCGCCCGGTGTAGCATGGGGTGTGCGACTAGAAGGCCTAGCATGGGACCGCGAGTGGTGCCTCATCCACCAAGGCACAGGAGCAGCGTTGAGTCAAAAGCGCTACCCAAAGATGGCTCTCATTCGCCCCAGTATTGATTTGGACCAAGGGGTATTGCGTATCAACCTAGTTGGCGTATTGCGCGAGACGACCAGAACTCACGAGGTCACTGTGCCTCTTTCAGCAGACCCACGACAATTTCTTGATAGAGATGTGTACAAGGCCGCGGCTGCCAGGGTTTGCGGGGACACCATTAGCATCCAAACGTACAAATCTGCCACAATATCGACATTTTTCTCACAGGCACTTGGGGTGGCTTGTCACCTGGCACGCATTCCTGCTGTTGTGGACGGGAGTGGCTCGACAAGGCATTCGAAGGCGCATCTCCAAAAATATCAAGCGGCTAGTGGTATGCAGATACCCGGCGCTTTCCCAGTTACAGCTCCCATCACACCGGGCGCGTGTGTTTCAAAACCTATATTGCTATCAAACGAAAGCCCCATACTCACAATTTCACGATCGAGCCTAAACCGGCTCAATGAATCGATCAAGGCGGAGGGCGGCAAGGCGGCGCAAGCTGAAGTGTTCAGAGCCAACATTGTGGTTGCGGAGAACCCGGACTACCCGCCTGGGCTCGAGGATCCCTACGCGGAAGACGATTGGCGCTACCTACAGATTGGCCAACAATTCTTCGAGATGCTGGGAGCATGTAGACGGTGCCAGATGGTTTGTATTGATCAACAAACCGCCGAAAAGAACCATGAGCCATTTATTACACTTTCCAAAACACGCCGATTTGACGGCCGTGTTTATTTCGGTGAACATGCCTGTCACCTGCCTATGCATGGTAGATCATCCTCATTGGTTCAGAATCCTACCATCACAGTGGGCGATGCAGTGCATTCCTTTCGGGATGATGAAATTGGTCAGAACAGTCAATTGCACGCTCTCGTGGGCTGAGACCTGGCTCAGGGAATCTTGTTACTGTATGCAGTGATGAGGCACGATGAAAGCTGGACGCCTCTTTGTATCGGGGCAGATGTTACTACGGTGCCATGGAACATGGTGTCCTTCGGCTTTTACCATGCTTTTGGTAGTTCTGCGAGTGGCTTCAGCTGCCGTGTTAGAGTGGAGGACGATTGGTCGACCCATGGCCACAGTACGACAAACCTAAAACAGACCATGGAAGGTCACGAAGCAGAATAGCGGCTCATCTAGCCAAGACAAATGACAATGATAGTGAACAGGTGGGATCAGTGTAAGCGCTGATCAGTGAAGTTTCATGGAAGCAGGCTCGGAAGTTCCGTGACCTGTGAGGAATGTGGTAGCAGCCACCTTCCGCACGGCCTGTGTCTGGAGCAGGTCGAAGCGTTGGTGTTATGAGGCGCGCGGTCAGCGGCGAACCAGAGAGAGGTGGTCATGGGATGGCATTGAGTGGCCAGGCCGCGGAGGCAAGGTATGAACGGAAGCGCGCGACACGTCCAAGCAGCGTAGAGAATAAGACAGCGGTTGCAGAGCGAGACATAAAGTGAGCCTCTTCTCTACGAGGTCAGATGCACAGCACTGCTACTTCGATCTATTTCCATTCCTCCCACGAGTAGACTACTACCACCTCGCATTCTGACGCGAGCGTCTCATCAGCTCGTCTCAGGTTTCATCTCCTCACGGACAGAAGACGTAGGTTTCGACCAGGTTGCCACGTTCGCCCGCCAGGTTACGAGCCTCCTGGTTCTGCTTAGTTCGTATTTGCACTTCGCAGCCTCCCGCACGTCAAGGCGACGTAGTGCACACCCGAGGCCGCCCGGCGAATCAGCAGCTGTAACGACAGCCTGCACTCGCAGACCCTGCAGGGGCCGCCGACCGGTCACATTGTTGTTTCATTCATATTCGACCAATTGCTGTGGGCGAGGAGCAGGGCAGACTGTAAGCGCTGCGCACAGACGATCGCTGTTACGCGCCTGAGAGTGCAGAGCACCCGCATATTTTTAGCAAGGAACGACCCATTCAGCAGCCAACAACAAATCCGCGGCCACCTGCTAGTGCTACGAGTACATCAAGCGCTACAATAAACACTGCTTCTCTCCCCCACCGCCGCCAACGGTACCTGTTTGTTCGTCTGTCTTCCACAGCGACGACGTCCTCCCCCACCAGGTCTCGACAGAGTCCAAGTCACGAGCCCGCACCATCACCCCCCGCTACCACCTCACCATGGCCACCACGGATGCGAAGCCGGCCCTGTCCACCCTCAAGACGCCTTTGTCTGCCACCTACCCCTCGGAGCTCCGGTCGCCCATGGTCCACTCGGCAACCACGCCCATCTTTGCCAACATTAAACGGGAAAATGACGACCTCAAGACGCCCATTACCCCTCCAACCGCCTACCTGGAGTTCCTCAAGAACCTGTCGCCCGTTCTGACCAGCCCAATGTCTACAGGCACCAGCTCGCGCTTCGTATTCGAGGGAAGCCGGCCAACGTCGCTGACTTCAGCTGCCTCGAGTGCTTCCTTCACTTCAACATCTGCCCCAGCAGACAAGGAATCGCCAGCCACCTCGCGGTCCAGCAGTTGCAGCCGATGCGATCCTTCCAAGGATGACCCCAAGGATGAGTCCAGATGCGAGCCGCCCCAGTCTGCCCCTCCCACTAAGCTTCACATTGTCTCCATCCCCCCACCATCCCCCTTCACACGCCCGGCATCGGCGCGGACACCCCGCCTCTACATTCCTCAGTCGCCCTATTCGCCTGCCGGAGTACGGTCACCAGCAAGCGCCAAGTCAATTCAATCACCACATTCCGCTGTCTCGCCAAAGACGTGGAATCCGGAAAAGAAGACTGGTCGATCCCGGCGCGTAAGTGTACGAGAAGTGGTCACTCGCACAGTGACTTATCACTCAACGCCAGTCGACACAAAGGCGCCAGGCTTCCCCCAAATCGATCCAGCACCGCGCGGCAAGCGGAGAAAAATCGAAGAATGAGCCATTAGTCTATCACGCGACTCGCCCGTTTGGGACTACGTATGGACCAAGCATGTGTGGTTGCGCAACTGCTCCGCACTACCCCCAATCTCTATTCCGACCTTGGATGCGCCCATCACCTCGCCTAGCTCCACTGCCTTCTCATCCAGTCGCCCCTCACGATCTTGACCACTTACCCGGCCAATCAACTTAATTCTCGGGTCCTGGCGACTCGATCGCATGCTTCCATTTGACTGCCCCTCTACGACATCCTTGCCCACCACGATGGTGGCACACTAAACTACTACTACTGCTACTGCTACTGCTACTGCTACTGCTACTGCTACTGCTACTGCTACTCTTCATCATTTCCTTTGTTTACTTATCTAACTCTTAGAGGAACGACTTATGGTTACGTTGTTCTCTCATGACATCTTGGCTTGATACCATGTACGGCGCGGAAAACCTTTACTGGAATGCAAATATCATTTCTACTATGCGAACGCCCTTTGGGTGGTTTGCGCCGGCGCTTGTGGTGTTTATTGGTGGGAGCAAGGAGATTGCTTGCCCTTATTTTACGAATGATTGGAGATGGAGATTACCTGCACGAGAAAGTGCGAACGGAGAGTAGGTTGGTGCGTGCGGAGTATCTAACCGGGCGGTAAAAGAGCCCTGCGAGTTATGGTACCTCGTGAGCGTGGTATTCAACAGACTAGACCTTGCAAACTCTGGACCTTTACCACAAAGCAAATTCCAAGGATATTACATCTACTTGAACATTTTGGCTACTTTTCCTTCTCATGTTGATGAACATTGATATGGTGATCATGATATTGCTCGGGCAATACTAACCGCCCTCTGCCACGAGCCTGCAGCGATGCAGAGGCAAGCCTCCGAAGCGCCCTGCGACCGCCATGTGACCGACCCACTGCATGCATCTTGTCTTTGCATCCAGGCCGACCGGCCACCAACAATCTACCTAACTAAACCCATCCGCAGATTCCCAATACATCCACAAGTCACCGCCGCCCCTTGCCTCCACCAACCCACCGCCCCTCTTCATTCGCCATGTAGATAGCTATGATTTTCCTCCCGCACGCCCCAACCTGCGTCCTGGTTTGGAAAGAAACAAGGCATCCCAACGCTCTGTTACCTCCCGCCTTTAGTTCCGGTCTTAGCTTGTCCAATCACACTGACGAGCCCGCTCCCACTGGCGAAGCTGACAGGGACCAGGGGTCGATGCGGGCGCTTAACCAGATGACTGGGCAGAAGCCAGGAGGCGCTGAGGGCGAGAAAGAGGGGAGCTTGGTAGATTAGGTGTTGAGGCTGGGCACCTAATCGAGTGAGCCTTGCACACGACATGTATCCCAGAAGTCACTCTCGTGGCGATTCGACTTGCAAATTATGCGCACCCAAAAAATAATAATAATAACAAATGGCCAAGACCGTGACAGGCGTCCATTGGGGGGGGGGTGGGGGTGGGTGTACGGTTTTTCTTGCGCGTCAACACACGAAGCGCACTATCGAATCTCCGCTCCCAACCCTTGCGGATAAGTCTTCGTTCTGCAATCCCCAGCGGAGCAGAACGGCGCTGCCATAAGGTTTGGCGCCCGTCGGCCAATAAGCTTGCGTGCTTAGGCCATGTCACATTCAGCGGAAAGCCGGGAGAGCTAACTCAAACAAAGTAATCGGACCCTCATCGTATCTACCACCTCGCCTCTGACACGCATGCATCGTTTGTCACGGGGAGGGAGGGGGGGTGGGGGGTTGTGGGTGTAACTACACTAGTCTACGCAGAGCCGTTGAACCGATCCCAGAGACGGTGCTTTTTTTTTTTTGTGATTGTATTGCTTTTGGCATACTATGTATTTATCCAACGCTGATCATGTCTAGATAGGGGTCATGTTGCAGGTGATAGCCGTAGCGGTGTAGCGGACAAGTCCTAACACATTTAGAAAAGGAAAAAAGGGTAGGTAGCGTTGTATTACAAGCCGATGTACATGAATGTGCCAATGCAGGAGAGAAAAAAAAAAAACACAGAGCAAAGTTGCATTACTTTGCATGCTTACCGCCTCTCGTGCATATAATCTCTCTCTACGGAGATCATCCAGTGTGTGTGTGTGTGTGTAAATATCGCCTCATTGGAGATCATCATCTGACTCCCATTCCGTAAGTTGACTAGATGGTGCGCGAGGTTCACATGCAGATGCCAGGTCCCACGTTGTATGAAAGTCGTGCGTTGTTCGGTTCGCGGTTTCAAGGAGAATGTTCCTTGCTATGCGGAGCCTCTGGTGGAAAATCGTTTCTTGACCAAGCAATGCGCGTGCCATTGCACACAAGCGATGGCATTTCAACAACACGGAGTGCTTTTTAGCGTTGCCGGCGAGGCGGTGTGGGAATCCTGTGCGGTAACGGGAGAACGCCAACCGAGCAGTGGTTGATGTGCGGTTGACGAAAATGGAACGCTTGCGAGCGGCGGTGCTGGTGAAGGTGAATCGGTGGAAGATGCCTTTTGGCCTGCTAATATGCCTCGTTTTAGAGGGAGGGTATGCTTGTTGATATCCGGCGTCGTCGTACTTGTGCTCTTCTATGTCTGCAGAAATTACTATAAAGTCGATACAAAAAATTGCTGGAAAACTCACCTATGCCTTTCCGAAGAAATAAGTCATAGTAGGCATGACCGGTATACCAATAGTCTGTAAGCTGTGGAACGTATTTGCGCTTCAAGCCGCGCACAGTTACGTTGCCTATAGGCTCTGGCTCATGGTCGTGTACCTTCTTATGAGACTCGGAAGTATTGTCGCTGTTCGTTAGGTCTACTACGCTTCCGCAATCAAAATGCCTTTTAATTGCTTTGGCAGGTTTAGACTCCTGATGTTCTGCTTTTATAAGTTAGCAATTATACTCAAGTGTTGTGTGCTTGTATTACCTTGTCTTTTATCATACCCATTGGAATATATTCCAGCCTCCAACTCTTCGACACAGTCAATGGCCCCTTGATTTTCGTCTGTCACATAAGCTTGATAGAGTTTCGGCTCTGAGGCGTGTGACATGTATAAAGGGTCCGAGGTGGGCCTCAACGTGTACGCTGGAAGCGATTCAGCACACTCGAGGGACCCATCATCAGAAGCTATATATTTTTCTTCTTCTACCAAAAATCCCGAAGATACATCGAATTCGTGAGGGATTTCCGTAGAAGTGATTGCGAAATCACCCGGGTCAAATGCATTATCTTCCTCGATGAGAGAACGCTCCATGGTGGCCTTGATAACAGTGTCTTGGGCTTCTCTATCTTCTTTCAATTTCCGAAGCTCAGCTTCCTCGTCATATGAGGTCTTAAGACTATCCCAGTCGCAATTCAGGCGTAGTCCTGCACGATCGAGCTCTGCACTGCCTTCTTCCTCAACGAACTCTGCCATGATCTTGGCAATTCTTTTGATTTGGTCCAAGGGGACAACCTCGGTAGAGACTTCGTCTTGCGTTTCTGCAACTTTGCTGCTCTTATGTTTGATTCTGAGACCATACAATAGTTCTGCAATAAGAGTAAAATTTTCGGGAGCTGGGTCCTTGTCCAACTTGCTGCGTCTGATGATTTGCGCGTTATCGTCAAAGAGCACTTCAGCCCGTATCCTAAGTGCGAGCTCAAACCCCCGCCTATAGAGAGAGAGATAATCGAAATTGCTATGTAGTTCGTGCACTTGAAGCCCCGATACCATACGTTGGAGAAGGGGAGCATAGGTATCCTCCATTTTAGCAAAGTCCGGTACTGGTACTCTCGAGGGATTCTTCTTTGCTGCCTTTGACTTTGGGCGAGCAACTATGTTGGCCAACGTAGAGAATATTTCTTGGAGCTGCTCAGGCTTGCCGCTGGCTGTATGTTCTTTCATGTTGTTTGACCGTCCCTCGGAGTTCTGTTCAAGCATGTGAAGGTAGCTGAAGATCGCGTGGCGCTTTAGCCAGCGTTCATTCTTGCTATCAGGGCCGTAGTATTCTCGAATTTTGGCCTCAAGAGGGAAGTGGGCTACGAAGCCGTGTTTTCCACGCACCTGCGATTTAGGGATTGTTCTACTTCTAGGTACGAAATCTGCCGCCATGTAGCAAGCCGAACTCCCCGTGCCCAGAAGAAAACGTTGGTAGAAATCATTTGGTTGCGTTGGGGGGTCGCTGGCGTAGATCCGGTGTGTGCCTTGCATTTTTATGACATATTCCAGGTCTGGCCAGGCCAACTCTAGGCCACCAACTTGTCTAGCAGCATTGTAAAGATGACAGAGACAGGTCAGAAACCATCTAGTCTTCATGATAGACGTGCTGTGGTAAACCCGGTTGTAGTGATACATAACTAGCCCTGCCAATGTGGAATGAACGGTGATAAAAATATCGGTGGAGAAAGCAGAGCCCGCACCCTGTGCACTTCTGGGTTCTAGAAGCTCTTGAATCCATTTAAGCAGTGCCTCAAGAGGGGAGAGAAAAAAATTACTAAACTTCGTATCCCCTGTAGACATGTAATCAGGCTTTTTTCCGATGGCCCACATATGGTCTTCATATTCGATATGTTGACGCATGAGCTTAGCAAGATCCATCGCGTGCTCCGTCACGTGGGTGTATATTTTACGATAATCGTCTCTCACAATCTCTGAAACATCTATCAGGACCTGGAAGCCGAATGGCAGCCAATCTTTTGCGGTGTTGGCATGTCGCAATATATCTTGCGTAAAGTTGTCCCATATGGGAAGTTTATCTTTGTCTTGTCGAATGCCGTCGTAGAAATAAAGGAACCCCATAAATGGATGGTTCGACTTCGTCGATGCCGACGAACTGTGCTTGCTTGGATCTCCAGTCGCAAGGTACGCGTCGATTTGATCGATTGAATCCACGCAAAAAAGATGACGTAAGGATTGGCTAGAAAGTTGAGATTGTATTGATCCAGAAGGAATTGCGTGATACATATTCTTGACGATTTCTGCAAGTGTTGGCCTCTCCTCATTGATTTCCGTCAATTCTTCTACAAGAGCAAGAACATTTTGTCGGATATGGTCCATGGCAAGATCCGTCACCAACGCCGCGGTGATGATGTTGACCGAGCCATCACGATACTGCATCCAGATGTCTCGGACGACGCCTCGTATGCGGTTAAAATGGTAAAGAAAGCAGAGTGTGAGAAATTCTTGCTTCAAACGCATCTCGTGTATGGTCAGAGGAATCTCATTTAGGTGATTCTCTGACGTCGGTAGAACCTTCTCGCCCTTCGCTCGTAATCCGAAACCCTTAGTCTCTTCAAACGAATGCGTCTGTACCTCCTCATCTGACTCTTCGGACTCAACCCGAGCAAAGTGGATGAATATATGATTAGACATTTCGTCTTTCAGCTCATGACCTTTGAGTGTTATTGGGATAAATGTAACTAGGCCCTGCAATTTAGCCTTCGCGCCCGCTAATGTGCTGTTGTAGAATTTATGGCCAACGTCAATCGTCTTATTGATTCTGTGATGATATAATACCTCTTTTCGTAGTCGGAGTGCATCATCGAGGTCTCGCATCCCAGAGGTATCGTCTAGAGGTTGATTGGTTTCAGCGATGGCATCAATCAGGCGCTGCTGCTGTTGTATTGACATTTTTGCAGGTTTCTTGACCTCCTTCTTCTTCTTCTTCTTCTTCTTAGCTTGTTCGGTAATGTGGGTGGCATACTCAATATTTCGATTGACTGCTGTCTTGATGAGCCACTCTTGGAACGAGTCGGTATATGCTTTGTAGCGCTTGACTGCCTCGGGTAATTCATTGCGTTGATAATACTCCATCTCTGACAGGCGGATTGGGGATTAGATCGAAGAGTATGTAAAATATGGGGGTGGGTGCAAAAACTGTGTGGGTTAGAGTGGGATGCCTGTAATAAATAGTCCTCGGGGAAATAGTGCGAGCACACATTCACTGCTGCAAGAACCTGTTGCCTGGGCGCTATGTGTTATGAACATAATGTAGGATGAAACTCGATTGCTCGCTACTAGTGAATTAACAATAATTTGCTGTCACACAATCTAGGTTTATACATGGTGCTCTTACAATTGATCGCTAGCACATAGGTGCATTTCTGCTGATGGCCAAAGGGTACATCTTGGTGCACTCTGGCGATAAAATTTTTTGGATTATCCCGGTGGCGCCGTATAAATTATTCGAAACTAGGGTGTCAAGATTCACCTTCTATCATTGTACCCGGCCCGCGCGTATGCCCCGGTCATTGGGCTGTAAAGGTACCGGCCACGTCCTACCCAGCAATGCATCTAGGTGAATCGCATATTTATGTGCACGCCATTCCGATGTGATTATTGTCCATAGTAGTAGTCATGTTACATGTGTGCTGGAGAGCAACCTTGATTAAGTCGTCTAAGCTCCCTAAAGCAGAAACCGCACTTGATTTTATATCAGTGTAAATAATTCACTTATACTATCGCTTCTACATCTAGAGGCTCGTGGAAAGGTGTACTAAGACTCGGAAGTAAACTACTTAGGTCGTGGCTGGCGTACACATCTGCAAACAACCCTAATGTGTGGTGTGTTTGCAGACATCAATCTAGCTAGCTGCCAGAGTAGGGGATCAATATGGTTTCATGCGTGCAGTAATGGAAACGATTCTTTTCATATATGTTGGTACGTTCATAGCATTATACACATCACGGCACCAAATGTGTAGAGATGTCATGCTGAGGCTTAATCTAAAGCAAAGCCCGCCAACCTTTGCCTGCAGGTCTCTCCAGTGCTAAGTGCTCACACAACTGCCCAATGTGGTCAACACCCCAGTAGCTTTCTGTTTGACCCTTTGCGTTTGTTGCTGTATATTCTGTCAGTAATTGTTTTTCTATAGCAAGGTCGACATAGAAACATAGGAATAGGAACTCACCAACAAACCACGGTAAGCCAAATGCCCCATCCTTGAAAGCCTTGTCTGTATTCTCACTCAAAAGTTTCTTCACCTCATCGCTCTTCGCCCCGTCAATGACTTTTTTGGCCTCTTCATCGCTTCCAGCGACAGTCCGTATGATTGCCTGTATGTTCTCGGGCTTTGTTGGATCATTGAAGTGAACCCAAAGATTCTCCCAGAATAGGGACAATGCCTGAGGCATCAACTGTGGGTACGAGAGTGATAGTGCGGCTAGAGTACGTTGAATAGAGAGAGTATTAGTGGGAAACCCGGGAGGTGCGGTCTGGGAAATGGGTATGTCGAAGTACTTGGCCCAGCGGAGACGTTCCTCGTTAATCCCTGAAGGAAAAGTACTAGATTAATACACTGGTTGTGATCTCTTCATGATTTGACTGTATCTTACACTTGTCTTTGTCTTCAAGAAGTTAGAATAATCACGGTTTGCTATGTCAACATGACTTACTCTTAATCGTGATTGGGGCCCTGTTGCCGCACGCGTGCATCAATCCTCCCAAAAAGATAGGAATATAATCAACCTTGCAGGGTTTAAAGGCTGGAGAATTCTTCAGCAGGTAGAAAGCTATGTAGGCAAAAGGCGAAACGATGTCGACATAGAGGGTAATTTTAGGCTGTGTCATGGCGGCCATCAAGCCTGGAAATATCGGGGATTTGTTCAGTAAGCAGAGATAGGTGGTCTTAAAGGTATATTGTAGCTGTTGTTCAAACACTTGGACTACGTGATGACTTCGCGGTTTATTATATAACCGAACGAGCCGAGGCACCACCGAGTGGGGAAGTCATGAGGGTTGACCCGCTGTTGTTAGCGGCAACGTTAAATTGGAAAATAGTTCTATGATGTATGATGGCGGCAATCGCGAATGCCTTGCTTTTATTTAGAACCGCGCAAAAAAGCGTTCATCTTATGGTGAGAACATCAATTTCAGTGTTTCTAGATGCACGTGAAAAGTAGTCTACATCTCAGGATCAGAGCCACACCAAGACAATTCCAATGATAATTCTAAGACAATGCATGTTTATAGTGAATTTGCTATCATTTTGACCCGGAGACGAAGTCGATTGCTTCCCGCGGTATTTTTGACTTTTGTTGGCCCTTTGCTTTCAAAATTTGCTTCTGCGATGCCCTCAATTGATCTACATATGCCCATTCAGGGAACACAGCTGGGACGGCAACCTCCTCTGAAAGCGTCGACATGTATTGTTCCTCCTCGCTGATAGCTGCAAAATCTAGTAACTTTGGCAGGTGCCCTGGATCTCGCAGAACCGATGAGCCTTCTAGCCGTTGATTGAAATGCTGGCCCTTTTTCTTCAGTTCTAGAAACTGTGCGAACTTTTTGGTAGCTTTTTGGGGTGGTGACCCGGGTGGCGAAGGCGGTATATCAAAGTTGGGCACAGTAGGCAGAGTTAGCTTCTGTACTATAGTGCGATTAGATGTGTATGGGGAGCCTGGTGGTGGGCTGTCGATGGGTCCTTGGTCTGGCGGCGGCGACACCGTTGGGCCCTGTGAGGGGCCGTTAGCCGGTGCAGCGGCATTCGCGGGCTGCTCAGGATGCGCAGGCCGAGAAGGAATTGACGGTGCAGGCGCAACCTGTGCAGGCGTGTTTGTCAACTCAAGATTAGTAGCTATCAAGGTCCTACTTTCACGTCGCGGTGGCTTACATCTGCCTTGTTGTGAGGCGCGGCGTCTTCTTCGTCACTGCTTTCATAGTTTATTCCGAGCATTTTGCGCAGGCGGGGGAGAAGTGTGTTTTGCGCAAGACATCAAGGTGTGGATAGACGGACGGAGAGGGAGCTTGGACCGAATGCCAAGACATCGAGCTTCGCAACCACCAGCTGCCTGCTGCAACCACCAGCCTGTGTATTTGGGAGTTTGTCGCTAACAACACCAACATCACCAACATCACCAACATTACCACCCAGCCCTCCCCCCTCCCCCCTCCCCCCACCTAGCCTCGAGTAGAGCCTAGGGTCCGCTCGCTCGCCTGCCCAGACCTCAAGCACAGCTGCCCGCTATGAACCATCTTCCACAGGCTTGGGGCCGTGTATGTCATGCCTCTCCGCCTCAACCAAGCAGCAACGCTAACACCAAGTAGCCTAGGGACGACGTCTACGGCGCATATGACCCCTCACACTTCCAGATTGCTGGTCCAAATCAGCACACGCAGAGCCCGATTGTCACGGGTACCTCCGTGCTGGCAGCCAAGTTCAAGGACGGCGTAGTCATCGCGGCTGACAACCTGGGTATGATTTATGATTCCTAAATTTGCCACGAGCCGCAAGAGCATTATTTGCTGACTGGGCAACATAGCATCATACGGCTCACTTGCCCGCTTCACCGACGTCAAGCGCCTGCGAAAGTTCAACGACGAGGTAGTCGTCGGCTTCGGCGGCGATGTCTCGGACATGCAGTACCTCGACCGTCTCCTCAACTCTCTCGACATTCGCGAGCACTATTCCTCGGCAGATACACCTCTGAACGCCAAGAACCTCCACACCTACCTCGCCAAAGTCATGTACAATCGCCGATCCAAGTTCAACCCGCTGTGGAATGCCTTGCTCATTGCTGGCTTGGACGGCGACTCGAAGCCTTTCCTCGCAAGCGCAGACTTGCTAGGTACTACCTTTTCGTCACCGTCAATAGCTACCGGTTTCGGAGCACATCTCGCTCAGCCAATTCTTCGGACGATATTACCAGATGAGGCGGCGGTGGAGAAGGTCACACAGGAGCAAGCGGTGGAGAAGATTAAAGAGTGCATGAAGGTCCTCTTCTACAGAGATGCGAGAAGCATGGACAAATACTCCATTGCGGTCATCACTAAAGAAGGTGTCTCTCTGGATGAGAATGTGAAGCTAGAAAACCAGAGCTGGGCATTCGCGGACAGGATTAGGGGTTATGGTACGCAGACTGCATAGACAACAGTGGCTCACGATTGTACGCCATCAGCATGGCAGATCAGTGCCAACGGACTGTGGACCAAAAGACTCTATGATAGACATGAATGAATGTACTATGTAACGATATGACCATTGAAGTCCTGAATACAAGCTGCCCTATGCGTATGCCTCGGAGATACCTGGAGATAAAAAGTGCAACATGACCAAACAGCAAAGTGAGCCCGCAACATAGCACCAACTTAAAGCGGGGTAGTTCCGCCGAGCAGCTTCAGCGCATTTGAAGAGTCGCTCGCTTCAAAGCTACTACATTGATTTCTTGGTCTAGCATTATGACTGCACCAAGTCCAGGCAGACGAATAGTTTTCACCGGCGGCTCTGGGGCAGTCGGTCGTCATGTCATCGAAAAGCTACTGTCACATGGCCACGAGATTCTAAACGTCGACATTATCCCCCTGGACAATCCTAAGGTGCACACATTGAAGGCCGACCTCACGGATGGAGCTCAAGCTTTCAATAGCCTGTCATGCCACTTCCGTATAAGCGAGCCGTTCTACGACCCCGTCAGGACACCAGATGCGGTTGTGCATTTCGCGGGTAAGCCTTCTTTTCTTTACTTGAGCTTTTCTAAAGGTGACTATACAAAAGCTACCTAGATAATTAGCTGAATGCAGCAGGTATACCACAACCAATGAAGTATCCAGACAATGAAACTTTTCGTGTCAATACCATGGGCTCCTACAATGTCATTGAATCTGCCTGCAAACTCGGCATCAAGAAAATTATCCTCGCTTCATCCATTACTACATATGGTGTTACATATGCAGAAGGCGACGTCGACTACCCCCACTTCCCTTTGACAGAAGAGTCACCAACGGAGCCTATGGATGTATACGCAACAAGTAAGGTATGCATGGAACGGATAGCTAGCAGTTTTGCCAGGCGGTTCAAGGGCGTCGACATCTACTGCCTCCGCATAGGCGCAGTCATCGAGCCTGAGAAACACACGTCAAAATTCCAGGCCTATTTATGGCGACCAGAAGATTTCAAAGCGCATGCATGGAGCTATACCGATGCACGGGACTTGGGGAACATGGTGGATTGCTGCTTGAAGACGAACGGGTTGGGATTTCAGGTGTTCAATGCGGTAAACGATGAAATCACGGTCGAGGAAGCTGAAGGGACGACAAGACAGTTTTTGGTGAAAACATGTCCAAATACGAAGTTTGTACGTGAAATGGGGCAGAGAGAAGCACCGGTGAGTAATAGAAAGATCAAGGAGATGGTGGGGTTTAGAGAGGAATTCCCATGGCGAAGGGTGATGGGGAGGAAAGGGTGATGTTGAAATGTACATATTGTTACCGCTACTGTCGACCTCGAGCTCGAGCTCGGGCCTGGTCATTGCTTGGCATTTGTAGGCGTCAGAGCTGCGCGTCTGCTCAAGCTCCATCCATGCGAGCACTTGACCACTAACCACCACCACCACCACCACCCACTCTCCCAGCCCTGCCCTCTCCAACCCCGGGAACAGCTCCTTTGGTCTGCTCCATCACTGCCCTAGAGTGCCAACACACCCCACAATGGCCGCCATCTTCTCTGGAGCGCCTCCACAAGGCGGGCCTGGCTACTCGTTCAAGCAAACCCCCACAGCTGCCCCGTCCGGCGAACGGCAACATGGCTTCTACCCGCAAGTTGGCGTCGACCAGCACACAGCATCCGCTTACTAATCCTTCACAGCTACACAGACAACGGTGGCTCAACTCTCGGCATCTCTGGCGTCGATTTTGCCATCCTGGCCGGCGACACCCGTTCGACGTCCGGCTACAACATCAACACCCGATATGCGCCCAAGCTCTTCAAGATCGGCGGCGAGGGGCCGGACAACAAAGGCGCCAGGATAGTGCTCTCCGTCGTCGGCTTTGCGGCTGACGGCGATGCGCTGAAGGAGCGTCTCGACACGATTGTGAAGATGTACAAGTACCAGCACGGAAAGCCCATGACCGTTGCCGCATGCGCACAACGACTCAGCCATATCCTCTACAACAAGCGATTCTTCCCCTACTACGTACACGCCATCCTCGGCGGCCTGGACGAGGAGGGCAAGGGCGCACTCTACTCGTACGATCCGGTAGGCAGTTACGAGAGGGAGCAGTGTAAGGCGGCAGGTGCGGCCGCCTCGCTCATTATGCCTTTCTTGGACAACCAGGTCAACTTCAAGAACATGTACGAGCCGGGCAGCGGAACGGGACACGACTTGAAGACAAAACAAGTCCAGCCGTTGGCGCAGGACCACGTCGAGGACCTAGTACGCGATGCGTTTACAAGTGCGGTCGAAAGGCATATTGAAGTCGGTGACGGATTGCAGATGATGATCATCACAAGGGAGGGCATAGCGGAGACATACACGCCATTGAAGCAGGATTAAGCCTGTGGTGAGACAGAAGTCAGAAACGAGCACAACGAATCAACACCACTGGTCAGACTATATGACCGGCATCAAATACAAAGCTCCCATCCTATATCTGCCTGCTCTCTTTCCCAAAACGTACAGTCAAGTCATCGATGTTCTCTTCTTCAGCACTAACTTTACGATCAAGAATTGTAGTGGCCATATACACTGCTTCGTGAGAGTACTTGTTTTATATCCACTTAAACAATCATTCAAAAAAGGAATCGACTTGAAATATGTCCTCTGGAGACTCAGCACAAGCAATCGACGTTCTGGGAGTCTTGGCAGGTATCCATTGACGACCACTGCAAGTGCACGGTCCAGGTACCTATACATCAAGCTAATCACTTCCACGGCCAACGAGTCCGTTGCTTGCAGCAAACTACAATACCGCAACCGCCACCGACATGGACTTAATCTGCATGATCCAAAATATCACGGTGCTAAGATCTTGTTAGGAACGTCCAAGCTACTTGCAGTCTGGGTAATTGACCCTCGCATCCGTTTTGAATTATATAGTCTGCCTCTAATTAGCGAAATAATCATTACAAACGAGTACGACGACCAGATGTCCTGGATATGTCGCATCAGAGTGTCGGAAAAACTATCAAGTCGGGTGCAACATCTCTTCACTTTCCGATAAACCCAAGATGATGAAGCTTGAACCGTCCAGTTAAACGACTCGTTACGTTTATAAATAGCCAAAGCTTCGGCGATCGTGCAATACCTAGACCCTTGCGGAAGTATGGCGTTCGCGGAAGCGATAGGACGTGCTCTTCCACCATCCGCACAACCATTCATAGTGGTTCCGCAAACATTCGAACACAGGCTCGGGAAACCGATAGATTATATCTCGGTTGTATGTGAAAGAAATACACCATTACCATGACAACAGCATCATGTTCAGACGAAATGCATGCCTTGGGGCCGCAGTTGTTTGCTTGGAGATCCGCGATCCAAACCGACCGTCCGCTCCTCCGCCCGACTCAAGCTCATGCCAGCAAGCACCAAGCTTTGCCTAACACCCCTCTCTAGTATTCATATTCCCTGATTGGATCCAGGAGTCCAGGTTCCGCCCACCATGCCTTGGCCTGGCTGCTAGCCCTTGCGCCTTCCATTCCCTCCAGTTCCATGTCCGTTCCCGGATATGATTTCGTGGGGATAAGGGGGTTACCCTCCGTCTTACAAACAGTAGCATACGTAGACATCCGGAGGGCCCAGATTGTTCCTTTATGTATCGTCTCTCCCGCACCATTCCAACTACCTGGTTTCCTCCAACTAACCCTACCGAATTTTCTCTCCACTTTTTATACCTTCTCTGTACTTAAATGAGAGAGCCAAATTCCCTTCAATTCACCTCAGTTTGAATTGCCTAGTCTCTGAGTTTTGCTTAACTCTAGCTCCGCACATTCCCAACCGATATCATGTCGTTCTCAGACCCTGTATGGGAGGCACGAGACCTTCACAATCAAAAAGTAAAAGACGCGTATGAGCATGGTCATGATGCAGACGGAATGGTGGAAGATGCGTTTTCCAACGACGTTGAAAAGGGCACACCAAGCCAGGCACAGTCTACCCTCACAGACGAACGTACTCTCTCAGGCGAGGCCAAAGAAGAGCAAGCAGAAACAATAAATCCGAACATAGTAGATTGGGAAGGCCCGGACGATCCAGAAAATCCGTTGAATTGGTCGACCTCAAGGAAATGGGGTATCGTAGCAGTGGTTTCATTCGTCACACTTATCACGCCTCTCGCATCATCCTTTTTCGCACCAGGTGTACCCCAGGTTCTACGTACCTTCCATGAAACCTCTACACTCATCGCTACTTTCGTCGTCTCTGTCTACCTCGTTGGTTTTGCTATCGGGCCTTTGGTTATCGCGCCAATGTCGGAGCTATATGGACGATTCCATATTTACAACATCTGTAACGTCTTCTTCATAATATTTAACGTTGCATGCGCTCTTTCTACATCTATGGACATGTTGATCGCATTTCGCTTCCTGGCTGGATGTGCTGGTGCAGCACCTCTGACTTTGGGAGCTGGAACCATTGCAGATATGTTCCCCGCCGAAAAACGCGCTTCAGCTATGGTAGTGTGGGCTATAGGTCCTTTGATAGGCCCTGTTGTAGGACCAATATGTGGCGGATTCCTAGTAGAAAGCATCTCGTGGCGCTGGGTCTTCTGGATTCTCTCTATAGGTGGTGGCGCAGCTACTTTGCTGTTCTTTGCTGTCGGTTGTGAAACCTACCCACCCATCCTTCTCGAAAAGAAAGCAGCGGCTTTACGCAAAGAGACTGGAAACCCGAATTTTCGGTCCAAACTCGCGAAGGACATACCCCCTCGAGACATTTTTGTCAACGCTATCATACGTCCGATGAAAATGCTCTTCCGCTCGCCTATCGTTGCACTGATGAGTTTGTATACTGCCGTCACCTATGGTGTTCTCTACCTCTTCTTCACCACGATTACATTCGTGTTTGGGAAGACCTATCACTTCAAATCTGGCGCCATTGGGCTCGCGTATATTGGACTGGGCGTCGGCATGGTTGTCGGCATGACAGCGATGTTCTTCCTGTCCGATAGGATTATTATAAGAGAGCAGGCCAAGGGGAAGGCCACACCAGAGCATCGACTACCGAACATTTTGACCCTGCCCGGAGCTATTAGTTTACCTATTGGAATTTTCATCTATGGGTGGACTACAAACTACCACGTACATTGGATCGTGCCCATCATGTCGACTTCGCTAGTTGGATTAGGAATTTTGACTTCCATGATGACCATTCAAGCATACCTCGTCGATGCTTTCACTATTCACGCTGCCTCTGCTATTGCCGCCAACACAGTCCTTCGGTCAATATTCGGTGGAGTGTTACCACTTTCGGGACTGTCCATGTACAATGCTCTAGGGCTTGGTTGGGGTAATAGCTTGTTGGGCTTCATCACGGTAGCTCTCATTCCTATTCCTGTGGTCTTCCGACGCTATGGGGAGCGGATACGAACAAATCCCCGCTTCCAGGTGCAATTTTAGATAGGTAGATATGATTTTACAAGCCTTCAATGGCGTTTGCATAAGGTTGGGTGTTGCATGGAGCTAGATTTTTTTTTTTGTCTCCACAAAATTAGATATGTATTCGTACCTATAAAAGAGGTTGATATATAGCAAAATGCCAAAATTACTGCACTTTGCCTCGTATGATAGCAAGCACAACTGCACTTTCGTGAACTGTATGAAACCAGATTAGTAACCAGGAGAATTTGCGCACACTCTGTCAATAGATGACCATATCTACGTATATCAAAGGCCTGGGCTATGCTCAAACACCAAAAGAACACTTGCCAAGAGAACGATCTACCCTCATTTATACCTTGCATATCCCATTTGCGCGATAACCTGTACTATCTTTAGTACTACTTTGTATTCACAAATGATGAGTTCCTTCTTCATACATACTTGAGATTATAGGCAAGGCAATTAAAAACTATATATCCAAAAACCCCACTACGCCCTCCCACAACCAAAATTGAAACAGCTTGGGGAAAGAGAAAAAAAAAAAAAAAAATTAACCGTCTACCTACCCATTGATGCATATTAGCTATCCAATTTCTTAAAACCACCCTCTCCCCCCTTTTCTTTCCACTCTCAGCTACTCCCACTCCGGCACCTCAACCCACGTCTTCGCGCTTCCAAATCGCACGCTCTTGGCATAATAATCCAACATGCCATCCACCTCCACCCTCCCTATTGCAAACTCGTCTCTCAACAACTCCCTCCCCTTGCCAGCCAGCCATTTCATTTCCCCCTTGGGACCAATCCGCTTGTGCATCTCGCGACTAAACTCCACCGCATGCCTGACCTCCTTGCGATCCGCGTTTTTCGCCTTGATGCCAACGAAGCTCTGGATATTCAGAAACACGGCGAGATCGAGAAAGTTGGTTAGGGGGATTGTGGGGAAGGAAGGGAGGTCAGAGGTAGATGGTGAGCTGAGGTGGTAGGAAAGCGCTGTCGAGGCTGCGGCGTCAATGTATGTTAGAGGTAGTTTGGAGGTTTGGGAGAGGATGACGAGGGAGGATTCGAGGCATGCGGCCAAAGCGGGCCAGATGGGTGTCTCGCTGGCGGAGCTGGAAGGGCGGAGCGATTTCAGCGAGGCGAGGTGTGCATTTGCCCATTGTGTGGCGGGAGAGAAGGAGGCGGGGAGGTGGGTGCGGTTTGAAGCGGGTTGCGAGGAGAGGAAGTCTCGGATGATGCGGTGCGTATATGTCACTTTTAAATATTCCGGTCTTGCCTTTGGTTTTGTTTGCTCAGGAGGTGAGATGTCGAAGACTGTAAAGAAGTTTTTGCACGCGCATGTGAGAATGTTGCGCATGTCGTCTGTCCGTTTTGAGGTCTCGATGGTCTTTGGTGGTTGGGTATCGACTGTTAACGCAGTCTTTGTGTCCATTGTGATTGCGTACGAGAGTGGAATGAGGTGTGGACAAGTGTGGCTTTGAGCTTCAAGAAGAGCAGTGACTTTCCACAGCTGCTCGGCATCTTCGGCACCTAGGTTCTCTAGTATGTTTGGAAGCAGAAGCTCAAGTGTCTGCGGTAATGAACCCGCCCGGCTTCTAAGGGCAGAGAATCCGTCTTCTTCTTTGGCTTCTCGGAGCAAGAAATAGGTCGCTAGTTTCGCCCAAAGATATACACCATTGGCCTTCTCGGCTAGTGTGTTGATAACATTCATCTCCTCCACGCTATCACGCTTCTTTCGCAAGTTGACCAATACGTCACTCTCACTGAACGTGTGGAGAATATGTGCCCCACAGTCCTTCTTCGTCCATTCATCAAGCACTAGGTTGGGTCGATCCTCAAAGGACGTTTGGATCTCGGGGCTTGCAAGGCTTGATACCAAGATTTTGACGTTCTTCTTACGTGTTACATTGAGGATCGTCTCGATAAGCTCGTCTGGATGCCCATCCATTTCATCCAAACCGTCAATCATCAACAGGAAATGTTTACTTGCATCTGAGACCATCAGCTCGAATGCTTGTCGGAGTTCATCAAATGTAAAGTCGTGTAGGCCGCCGCCGTAGCTCGAGAACTGGCTCCATCGATTAGGGAAAAGGCACTGTATGATACCTTGGTCTTGCTCTAATGGGCCATGAATCATATCTTGCAGCGATTCGTAGAGTATGGAGCGTAGAAGGCCAACAGGGGAATTTTGCAACTCAGTGCCAGAGTTCCAGAAGAAAAAGGCTGCGGTGATGCCAGGTGAAGTGCCAGACCACGCTTCTAGATAGTCGAAAACCTGAGGGTTACGGAAAAGGTATTTTGTAAGAGTTGTTTTGCCACACCCAGGCTTCCCGGAAATCCAGAATAGATTCTCTCCCCTTGTATTCCCAAGCCACTCTAGTAGACCCTTCTCTTCCTCTAATCTCTCGTCTCCGAACACCCACTTCATGCTCCCTTCCGCGGGCCCCTCAATTCCATTCATCCGCTCATCCGCTTCTTCGAACCATAACAACCGAAACATCTCTTCACAGAAATGCGCCTCCTTTTCCACAATGATCAGCTTGTCCACAATTTTGCCAAATTCTTCAACGTTCTTCTTTTTGTTTGATCGCCATTCATTAGTGTGAACTGCATCCAGTGCTTCATTTTGCCATTTCTCCCAGTGTCGTAGTGCGATGTCAGAATCCTCTTGTGCAAATACAGGGAGCCCAGTTTCAACTGATTGGTCGAGATATTGGCGAAGAGCAAGCAGCAGAGAAGTGTCGACCTCTCGGCGAAGAGCCCTGAGTTTCTTTTTCGTTCCTGTTACATCTTTCTTCTTCCATGCACTTTGCACAAGGGCGTCTCTTGCTGTAGAACATTTCGAGTCGTCGGAGAAACTATATCTTTCTGCATCGATGAGAGCATCTCGAAGGTTTTCTACTAGCTCTTTGATTTGCTCGCTGTGCTTGAGGAGCTGTTGCGCTGCTTCGCTTAATTTCGCGCTCTTCTTTTGTTCGCTTTTTTTGTACTGGAGCTTCCTTAATTCGCTCTCTTCGATTAGGTCTGTGAGTCGATAGAGATTATTAATAATGTCCTGGAGGGCGGTGTTGATCTTGGTAGGGGTTACCAATGACTCGCTTGGCTGGCAGATGGTGTGGTCCTTTCGCAATGTGTTTATACCGAGGTCGATGATTTGAACCAGTGCCGATGCGAGGCCAACCGCGGGAATTGGCCTCATGTTAGTTCTGCCGACGTGCTAAAGTGTCGGGAATAGTTGGTGACAAAATGTGAAGTCAAAGTCCGAAAATCTAAGCGCCTCCTTTGGAGCGCACGTACATCTTCATTTCTGGTAGGTGTCCGTCTCACCCTTAATTAGCTAGCGCGCTTGGATAACTGGTCATGGGCAAGATATGACTTGGCACAACAACGCCATGGAACGACAAGGCTAGTGGAGACTTGCTAATTATATAGAGATCAGCTTGGTCGCTGTGATTAAAGTTCTACAGATATACAAGGACCAAACCGTGTGTCCTTGCTGCAAAATAGATATGATCGCGAACGAGACGCGAAAGCCAAAAACTACGATAACATGGAAAGTTGACGCAAGAAAAACCAGTACGTGGCGGGTATCTCGAAAGAGAGTGTCCGGCTTGTATCCTCCAATGCTCTCCATCCGAATGCAAAATACCAAAGGTGAAGACTTTCAAACCAATAAAGTCGGATATCGGAATGAATATGCTCATAATGAAATAAAAAAACTCGCAAAGTATCATTAACTCTTGGGGTCAGCGCTAGATGCCTCGCTCGTCAAGGTTTCGGGGTTCAGTAGACCCCCGTTCTGCTTGTTTTGACCCGCTCCTTCCCTCAACCTTGCCACCTCGGCATCATCTGCTTTAGGCGGGTGGTTGTCTCCCCTCCATCCCTCAGAGTTCTTACTTGGTTGGCGTCCTTTCATGGTATATTTTGCTGCGTTCACCTTCGCGTTGGCTTCTCGTTGTACTTGGTGCCTGAAATGGCTAGCTGGCAATGAGCCTTCAGCTTCCAGTGTGTCCAGATTCTCTTCGTCACTGCTACTCATACTGCTACTCCTGCTTATTTGCGTGTAAACAATGTGATCACCTTCTTGTTTCTTCCTCTCCCTCTGCTCATTCTTCATTGCTTCCATCTTCTCTGCATCGCCTTGGCAGTCCAGTGTCCTAATTTGGAGACCAGGGAAATTCGACTCGAAGAATTGTTTCAGCTGGGGAAGGAGTTTGGCGTTAGGTCGATATGTACCAGAGTCGTTATCAATGATAAGCTCGTAGTAGCTAGGGTCTTTATTATGCGGCTCCTCCTGTGGGGGGCCACCATCGATGTCATCGGGTGGGTGGCTTTGGTTGTGTCCGCCTTCATCCGGCGGCGAGTTCTTGGGATGTTTAAGACGACGAATGAAGAACTCGCCAGAAAAGGCAACGTAAGCGGCGACATCGCTATGCATAGTGTGCTTGGACAACATATCGATGCCAAACTCTTTGCCGGTTTCTGTAAAGCGGAAGAGGGCATCCAAGGTGAGTACGTAGGTGAAGATGCGACCCCCTTGGTCGTAGTGCACTAACTCAAGGAACTTCTGTGTAAACTGTTTGCACGGCTCCTGGAAGACTTTGAACTCGGTTGCGTGGTCAAAGTTGTAGACGCGGGCGTGCTGGTGGTGTAGAGCCTTGGATAGGATGAAGCCGCGGATGCCCTTTGCTGTGAACATGGACTTGACAAAAGGCTTGAACTCGACATAGCGGTGGTACATGGCGTCTGGGGTGGGGCCGCGTAGTTGCATCTGGTTGGACTGGAAGTTGTACTTTTCTGGCTTTGGCCGGCCCGTCCTCCCGGAGACCTGGCCAGGCTCGTTAGGCTCCTTCTGGCCAAGCAGACGGCCGAGCAGCGGCGAGTAGTGGCGTATCCAGAACTGGGGCCCAATGGTATAGACGCGCCCGCCATTCTCGTCCTGCGACCTGCCCAGGACTTTGGCGCTGACGTTCAAAGTGCCACTCATATGTTCGACCTTGCCAAAGCACACAGCGACAGCTCGCAGCAGAAATGCGCGCTTGCTGATCATGCGTTTCCGGATTGGGTACGTCTGGTCATTTATGCCCGCCCATTGCTCGCTGATAGAGCTGGCGGTGACGTGGACGTTGCCCAGGCGGTCGTCGTGGTCGGCCGGGTCTTCGTCGTAGATGCGGCACTTGAGATTGAAGCCCGAGGCAGGGACATTGGCCACGATCCACTCGCAGTCCCACACGGGGTTGGTATTCTGCCGCACGGTGGGCGTGCGCATGATGAGGGGAGGGTCTTCGTGGTGTCGCGTGGGCAGGTCCGTCTGCAGCTCGGCCATGATGAAGGGGTCGGCGGAGAGGGTGTTGATGTCGGCGAGCGGGAGGTTGTTGGCGCGGTGGAAGGTGAACTTGACCGTGTAGCCCGGCGGCGCGCGCGGGATGGGCGTGTCGTCGAAGCCGCCCTCAGGGCCCTTCTTTTTGCTGTTGAAGGTGCCTGTCTTCTGCGGCTTGGGCGGCTCGTACTGCGCGCCTGCTGCCTCGTCGTGCGGCTTCTCCTGTGGTCTCGTCTGCGTTGGCTCGGCCATGGCTGCGAAGCGCGTCTTCGGATGCGGGCGGCAGAGGCCAATGCCGGCTCCCAAGGCGCGGTGTGGTGTAGTGTAGTGTGGTGTGGTGTGGTGTGGTATGGTGTGGTGTCTGCCGGATACAAGGCGTGGCAGGAGCAGCGATGTTCGAGACGCGGAGTGGACGTCGTCGTGGCGCAGTTGTGGAGGAGACGGAGAGGGAGGCGGCGGTCCAGTGAGAATGGCGCAGCAGACGAGACATGGGATGGAACTACCGTAAACAAGCTTTGCTAAGCATCCGCTACCATTGCAACAGTGCAGCGTAAAACGCACTCACACCCGTCACTTGTCCATGCAGCCAATCAATTCTGGCCTGCAGACGGGCCAATTCGTCGTGGAACCCTTCGAATTCTGCATCTGACGTCACCGGCACCGCTGGAAGCATGAAGCGCAACCAACCCGGATAACCGGCTCCTCATCAAATAGCAGCGCCTGCCCTGGCGCTAGTTCGCATCATGCGGCTCATGTCTGATTGGCTAATACCTGTGTGAACAACCGACTGCAGGTCTTTACTAGTATGCTTTATTCGCTATATTACAGTTCTATCTCGATTCTATCAAGCTTTCAAAAGCGAAGATCCTCCACCAGCGCAATGGCTCATCAAGGCCGCTAGTCTATTAAATAAATCCGCTATGCATATGTTCTTCAAACAACGCCTCGCTAGCCATGCTAACTGCCCAAACCACTGAGGCCACAAGGGGTATAGTACAAATAAGAAACAGGTATCTTCCCAACTCGTGCTACGCAGCAGCCCACACTTACGCGGCATGCATAACAACTTGCTTGCCCTTCATTGATTTCCATTCCACGAATGCCGCACCGATAATAGATACTGATGCCGCAGCCACGGAGACGTAGAAGGTTTGCGTCAATGCCAGGTTATAGGCAGTAAGCACGCCTGACAGAGAACCAGCAGGAATGGCCTTCTTGAGTTCGGTAGCACCGACTGTCAAGACAAATGTGGGGTCGAGTTCAGGGACCACGGTTCTGAGGTTCTTGATGAGCTGGTTGGTGAAGACGTTCTGGCCTACGCTGATGAAAAGTGCGCCGCCCAAAGTTTGCGAGAACATGATGATGGCAGTGCCAATGGGAACGTCATCTACGGGAAGGCTCGTCTGGACAGCCACCAAAGTCTGTTGCATACCCAATCCAAGACCAGCACCGAAAAGGAACTGGTAGCCAATCCATTCAGGCGACTTGGTGTCGGTTTGGAAGGTCGAGAGAAGACCAGCACCAATAGCCATCAAGACACTTGCGGAGAGCATGAATGGCGTATAGTATCCGCAAGCCGTCACAGCACCACCGGAAAGCATGGAGACAATGACCAGGCCAAGAATGGCAGGAAGGTTCATGATGCCAGACTTCGTGGCGCTTGCCCCTTTGATAGCTTGGAACCAAATAGCTAACTTTTGTCAGTGGCATTTCAATGAAGATACATAACAACTTACGAAGATAGTAGACCATGACGAAAAAGCCTGCTCCAAGCATAGCACCAAACCAGGCAGAACCCCAAACATTGCGGTTCAAAAACACGCGAGGAGGGACTGTGGCGTTTTCTTGCTTCCACCACTGAATAGCCAAAAATCCAACGACGAGAACGAAGAAGAGGACAAGGAGAGCAATGACGCGACCGTTGCTCCACTCATACTTACTGCCTCCCCATTGCAGGGCAAGAAGCAAGCAAATGATGGCTGGGAGGAACAAACCGGTACCTTCGAGATCGAACTTCATAAGCTGCTGCTTCCATGTTGCATCGATTTTCTTTCCACGGCGTTGAACGTTAAAGAAGGGAATGATGAACGCTGCTGTCACTGCGCCAAAGGGGAGGTTGATGTAGAAACACCAGCGCCAAGTAAGATGATCTGTGAAAGCTCCACCCATGCTAAACATTGTTAGCACGCGCAGATTAGTCTTGGTCGGTATTTGTACTTACAGAGGCCCCGCAACGGAAGCAATTCCGTACATGCCACCAATCACACCCATATATGTAGGACGTTGGCGCAGAGGGACTGTTGATGCTATGATCAAAATTGCACCGGAGAAGATACCTGCAGCACCGACACCCGCAATAGCGCGACCGATGATAAGAGCGGTAGAATTTGGCGCAACACCACAAACCAGAGAACCGAGCTCAAAGATGCCAAGGGCAACTAGATAGACCCATTTGATTGAGTAGAAAGTGTAGAATTTTCCGTAAATGAGTTGTGTCGCACAAGTGGTGAGCAGGTAAGAACTGCCGTACCAACCAACATCATTCAGGGCCTTGAACTGATCTGTAATACGGGGAATGGCTGTTGCGATGATGGTATTGTCCTATACAGGATGAGCACAGAGCCTCACAGAGCCTCACGTTTAGCGAGCGGGCTAGAGCCGACTTACCAAAGCCATACAGAAGACAGACAGACACAGGGCTATGGTGATTGCAGCCAGCTTCCATTTTGTAGGATAAACGAAGTCGTCTTCCTCGTCCTGGCCGCTAGCTTGTGAGGCAGGTTTTGATGTCTTCTCGTCAACATAGAGCTTGTTGTCTGCAGTGGTTGTAGTGGTATCGGCAACAGCCACAGATGCTGCTGCTGAGGGCATGCCACTCTCGGCGACACCCTTGTTCTCGACCAGCGAGGGCGCATGGCTCTGGGTGGCTGTTTTGTCTGAATCAGCCATGCTGGATGGCCGCAAATGGGTGTTTGTGTCGGTCATGTGTAGTGTATGCGGCAATATATGAAAATACTGTTTAGGCGGTGATTCCAGAGAGGCCACTGTTATGTGGGCGCGCAATGTGGAATAGCAAGTATGATGCCTAAGGGGCGAGCATCTATAAGTAAGCTGGGAAAAGGAGAGAAGGATCAAAAGTGAGACGCCACAACGCGCAATGACGGCAATCCACGATGGTTTGTTCGTCCCCGTCCGGTGGAATTAGGAGCGGGTAGCCCTATGCTAACGGTGTTCCGGCGACTCGGAGGCACCAGTTAGGCAGGCATGAGTCAAATCGTAAGACGGATATCAGATGCCACCATGCCGCTTTTGGCTAATAGCCGGCTCGACATTTCGTCCGCCTTCACTACGCGAGTGTCCAAAGCGACCAGGCTGCTGTATCAGTCCGATCAGGGAGCAACTTGCGTCAGCCAAAAGTTGCTTCACATCGGATGTCACAACTGTCCTTGCAGTCCTCCTTCACCCTTCTCAGCGTCATTGGACTGATGAGATTGAGGACAACCTCTCGGCGCCCGCGCGCGCCGTTCAGTCACAGTCTACATAGTGCCAGCCCATCAAATTCTGGCGACTGCTAGGCAGATGCGAAGGATTTTCGTCCGCTGCATGCAAATGACTATGCAATTGTGAAGTCCACGCGAATCTGACCACCTATGGCGCAAGCCACACCGGCCCAGAATCAGGCCCGCTTTCGTCCTCGCTTTGGTTCGGCGGGTCACATTTTCCGTGTCGGCCGCGTCGGCCCTCTACTAAAGTCCGTCCCGGTACCTCAATATCTACTACCCGCTTTCACCACACTTTGTCACATCTTGAGACGTCAAGGAGCCCTACATCGCTCGATAGAACAATGCATCATTCGCCCGAGATTGGCCAAAAGAGCAAGCCCTCACAAGCCAACGTGTCACGCTCTACCTAGCTCTCGCAAACACATTCCCAATGCAACGTCGCCCAAACTACTCACACAAACTTTTGCTCGCAGCGGGTCCAGTCGCATTCCGATAGTAACCGCGGTCGGGTGAATGAGGGATGTGGGTAGAGGTGCGTGCACGTTGGACAACTCTCTAGGCATCTAGGTAATCTATTGATTCCTAGCGTTGCATATCTGCAGGATTGCTGCAATATAAAAACTCTGCAAACAGTCGCTTTACTTCCCAATGGCTCTTACGTTGACCGCTAGCTCAACTAAACATTCGCTTGAATCCACCTCGACATCCTATCTACATATGCCTCATCAAGTGGCTGTATGTTCCGCAGAGCACTTATTTTCTGCTTTGTCTGCGTTGTGTCAAACCGTGGTCTCCGTCTCGACGCCTCATACCCCCCGCCATACGACTCCTTCCAGAGCCCTAGCAATTTCGTCGCAGGGTGTCCGCTTACCTCGCTTTCCTCCAGGCGAGCAACCCATTCCCGCGGCTCCACAATTTCAAACTCTGTTTTCTCTTTGAGCCACTGTAACATTTGATGCCAAGTAGGCTTTTGATGCGGGTTCGACACATGATAAACCGGCATGTCTTCCGCCATTACCGTCTCACCACTCACCACTCACCACTCTTTGTTGCTCAATAATCTCCAAGAATGCCTTTGCAGCAGTATCAACAGGTAGCCAATCCAATGGCTCTTGGCCAAGATTAGGCAGACACCCCACCAAGCTTGTGGTGCTCAACATCATAGGCCAGGCTTCCTTTGCGTTCCAGACCCCGTATATCGTATCGCCAGTGAGTTGTCTGACGCGGAGGATTGCGATGCGCCCGTGTAAACTTGTCCGGTAGTGGTCGTATCAAGCGAGGTGCTCTGAGAGCTAGATTAAGGAGGTGACGTAGACCTGCAATATTGCCGTCAATAAGCTGTGGAGCTTGAGGCGAAAGTTGACGCTCCATGCTACGTGAATGACACAAGTTACTTCTTTCGCCAGGTAGTCGTACAAGTCATCACTTAGCCCAAGCCGTCCGTGGCTGAGCTGCGCTTGGATGACCTTGACTTTGTTGCGACTAACATCTAATCGTGAGGGACCTCGCTTTTGTAAAGCGTCATTGACACGTTCCTTTGCTGCAGGTCCGTCTACACCACAGACTAGGCAATATATCGTATCGACGGTCACAGACTTTTCTAGCAAGTCTAAAATGTGCGCGCCTAATGCCCCTGTAGCCCTAGTAAGTATAATGACCTCACCAGAAATTTGACGTCCTTTGTGGGTATTCGCATGGCTCGTTGTTGTGCTCGAGTTGAACGAGCCATATCGCTTTACCAAATCCAACATTAGTTGCTGCTCATCATCTTCTTCCACATCCCCCAGCCCCTGCCGTTTTCGTAATACGTATTCGGTTAAACGTCCAACAGTGCCGCAATATTCGATAACGCTCATAGGCAGATCCCGCTTATGGGTAGGTATGAGGTTCCTGAGATGAGTCCTTATTCGCATGCAAGCAATTGAGTTAACGCCGTAAGAGAACAAGTCCATGTCCTCTGTTAGGGCGCCCGAATGTGAAGCCATGAGCTTGATAAGGTCCGTAAGATGCTTAGATAAGTCGTCGTCTGCTACTTCGATGTCTTCGCTTGATTTTGATGATTCATATGCGTTATCAAGGACCTTTTCAAATCTCGATTCTGCTGCTCTAATAATAGTCCCTTTACTGCTCTTCTCCAACGGCAGGACTTGGTGATCTAAAGCACAAGCATATAATATGGAATACGAGCATGATCCTGACTTTCATGGTTCATCCTTTTGATTAGTGGCGCAATAGCCTCAAGAAGCTGGTGATCGGGCATTTGGCTAGACCGCTGGGACCTCAAGAGCAATGCACCGGGAAAGAGCCTGCCATTACCAAAGATGAGGGCATCATCCAAATATGGCGGTGTTGTTATGACTGCTTCAAGTGGCGCCGGATCGAATTTCTTACCGGTGATCAAGGTCAACTGGGAATCAGCGCGTGAATGATATAACCAAGCGTTATTCAGAGTCTTATGAGGCAAAAAGAGGTCGGCAGTGGCAAACGATCCGTCCTTTCGATTTCGCTTTGCCTGGTCTCTATCAGTCCTAAACGGCATACCAAGAAGAAATTGGGCGCCTCACAACAAGTTCCGCAAGGTCGCCATCCCGCACCTCAAAATCCAAAAGGCCAGAAGGGCTATAGTTTCTCAAATATTGCCAACCATCATCTATGGCAAAGCCGCGACATGATGACAGCGAAAAGCCACATTCGGCACTTCCAAATCTCGAAATGAGATTTACATCCGCCCTTACAAGTCGGTCGCCGACCCCGTTTGGTAAAGCTGCACTACCTACTCCCACGATTTCCATATTTTTCAGCCAGCGTAAACCGTCTTCGTTTGCCTCCATCATTTGGAGTAAATAAGGTACGGATGAAAAATATTTTACCTTGGGCATCATCTCTTCGGATGAGTATGAGGCTGCAGCATTGAGACAATGACAGACGTTCCGCGCAGTGATGAGAACGTCTCTGCCAGGAAATATCCAGATCATGGAGTTGCTTGTCCAACAGCGGAGCAAGTCTGCAATGCCCCCGTGATATAGAGGTGTCGTAGTAAATGTGGCAATGCTAGGGATCTTTGGCAGATGCGGGAGGACCCCCAAAGCTGCCTGATGAGATTGCAGAATAGGCTTTAGTAGACCTGATGACGTTCCAGAAGTGTGACGTAGGTACGCAATAGCTGTTTCATCTATTTGCGGGATCTCGATATCAAGCCCAATGGATTGTTGGACGACCTCGAATATATCTTCGTCGTCCTGTAGTGGCAGCAATTGTACCTTGAAGACACTTGAACCTTGCTCTCCTACTAAAGCCTTTGTCTCTTGTACTCTTTCGGTGCACTCGTTATCGTGTACGAGGACAGAGACTGCACATGCTTTACAAAGGTGTAAAATTGCTGCGGGCTGACATTGAGGCGCAACCAACAAGACGGGGCATCTAAGTCTCATTAACCCTAGCCAAGTGAAGAGAAATTCTGGAGAGCTGTGGCATAAAAGGGCTACTGTATTGCCCGACGTGCCCAAGGTGGTGTGGAGACGTTTTGCGAAAACATTCACTCCTTGGTAAGTCTCACCAAACGTGAGTATCTTATATTTCCATTCAGGCTGGTTCGGATGTGGATTTGGAAAACCAACAGCTGGTAGTAACGCATGATATTTCGCTTGAATGTAGATAAACTCACTGACTGTGCGGTTATGGCTTGGCTTTGCCCGGAATAGCAGCAGCTTGACCAAGGCTGCATACGAAGTAGTTTGTTTGCATTTCCCGTTTTTCCCCAGGTAAATCCAGGCATGAGAGAAGTAACAGTCACTGGAGCAAGTTGGTTTGCCCAAACCCTGGAGACGGGAATTCATGTGCAGGTGTCAACATGATGTTGCTGTAAGGCACAATTCTAGTCGTGACATCATTCAAATTGTGGGACCCGACACTCTGCGTATTGCTCAACTTGCCTAATAGACAACAGAACAGCAAATTGATCCTTGGCTACCAATATGTATTGTTAACCTTGAATGATCCGTAAACAGGTTCCGGTTGCAGATTGAAGTAATGGATTTGAACTATAAGCTCGGACCACCTGTTTGAACGTAGATACCGGTCGTGCCAGATTGACAAGCAAAGTCATCAATGGTTTTAGGCGATAGAAACAGCTGTCCACTCAAAGATTGGCTTTGCTTCGCCACTCCTGCACGGCTTGCATCGATGTGGCGATCAAAGCTATACGAGGCAAAAATGGTAAGAAGTACTCTTTTGAAACCTTGTGCGCACGTGTGCAGGGTAGCTAAATATTGCATGGTGACACACGAATAGACGTCGTGAGGGTGTCAAAGTCCACGTCAGCTACTGACGACATTTAAAGCAATAACCCCTCACTGTTTGACGATAGCGCAGACGGAGCTGATTTTGCTGATTGCAACAGCAACCAAAGGTATAGCTGTTGGATAAGTTGTTTTGTTCTTTCGGTGTCAGTTATACAACCACCCTTCGGTAGAGCGCAATTAGACATGGGGCTCGGCAGAAACAGCATCATCAACCCAAAACTCGATCCCCAAGCGGAATTCTCGAGGCAAAAGCAGGCGCAGCGTCTGTGCGTCCCGCGGGACATATGCAAGCCACGTCCAGATTTGGCAAGTAGGTGTGGGAAAACCGGATGTCGAGGACGCTTGTTGCTCTAGCGATAAGCGTTGTGTTGACAGCGCTATTGGTATTTCCGAGCCTTGCAGCGGTTGTGCAACCGTGTTGGGTGGCCGAAGAGAAAATGTCTGAAACTGGCACAGCAGCGCTTGACCACCAACAGCGAGGCAAGGCTGCGAGGACCAAGATGCTGAGCGGCAATGATGTAAGTGCAAACGGCCGGCTGTCGAGCCCGGCCCGTTAGGTGGCACTGTGGCAGGTCTGAGAATCAGGTGCTTTGGCCGGCGTGTCAGTCGACTGGGTTTCCATGGAAATAGCGGGTGCACGGCCACAGCAGGGCGGCATTGGAAGCAACAGACGAGCATTTTGCCATTGCTAGGGCCCAGTCCAGCAGGTTTGCCCGCCGTCGCGAAATGATTGCCCAGCATGCGCTCTCATTTGCTTGCGTGCGTGCCTTGGCTGGCAACGGCGTGGAGGAATGTGTGAAGAGCAAGTGGACGCGTATCCGGTAGACGGCACTGCCCAAGGCAAAGTACCTAGGCTTTGCATTGGCCGCGACAGCGACAGGCCGATGATTTGATAGCCACAGTCCGTTGCATGGAGCCTATCGCGTCTGTGCATGGTGGCAGCAGTCACTGCATCTTGTGGGGTTACTCACCATACGGCGACTATCCGACGCGTTTCTGAGACTCCTTCTGAAACTATTCGGCGCAGGCGGCGCACGACATGGGCGCGACGCTTCATCCGCAGCCAGGCAGCGAGTGCGGGCGGCAGAGATAGAGTGCCGCAATCTCCTGGGCAGAGGTGCGAGATTGTGCCCGTGCAAGTGCAGTGCAAGCCCACCTGGCTGTTCCGCGTCTGAGCTTCCCCAGTGCGCTAGCCTATCCAGGCCCTAGTGGGAGTGAATGTATGCAGGCCTGGCAGTATTTAGCCCGTCGCACCCGCCTCGCAACCCACAGGCATTGTTTCCACGTCCGTAATTGCTCCTGCACATGTAAGTTCTCTGCCTCACGCCGCCTTTAAATTCCTTCCCGGCAGCCTATTGACCCGTCTCTCTTTACAGACATCGATAGCTCCCACAACACCACCCACCATAGCCATGCTCTACTCTACTCTGTTTGTTGCCGCTGCGTCCCTGGCCGGCCTGGCCTCGGCCCAGAACCAGACTTTTGACACGCCCATTCCGTGCTGCTCGGTCGCCCCCAACCAGGTCAATCCGACAAGTCTGCGCTCCACCTGGTGCGAGGCCAACCAGAACACGTGCGTCGACCTGTGTGGTGGCCAGGCCAAGATCGGAGCCAACGGCAACACGTGCGAGCCTGTGTGTTCTCCAGCATTACTTTGCCTACCGCTTGCTAACACTTGGCCCAGTCTACCCTGACGTTCAGCTGCAAGTGCACCAACGGCTCCGATGTTTCCTCGTCGCTGCGAAACTACCAGCAATCCGTGCCCGGTCTGATGTGCCGCTACTGGCACGGACTCTGCATCAACGCCACGGGCACCAACGCCGCCCAGCAGTTCGGCTGCAACCAGGCACTCAACTCGTGCGGTAACCTCACCACCAAGGGCGGCGCCGATGCCTCAAGCTCTGCCTCGTCGCCTGCTGCTTCGCGCACGAGCGGCGGCGGCAGCCCTTCAGGCTCTTCTGGTGCCAGTGCTTCCAGTGCTGCCTCGTCTACTCCTGGTGCTGCTGCCGGTCTTGTTCAGTACAGCACTCCCATCCTGGCTGCTGGTCTATTGGCCGTCTTCGGCATCGCCATGTAAACGAGCAAGTGTTTCTGAGTGTGCAGCGGGCGGGTTCCCTCTTGGACGGTAATGTGGACAGACCATGACGATGTGGCGCGTGTTGCGGGCGGGATGGTGGACAAGGAGGACAGTAATGCGATGATATGAGGAAAACACGGCATGCAATACCCAATTTCAACCACTTATTCACCATTGTATCTCATGCTTGCTCTCGACATGCCCACATAGCTCCAAGTGACATGTCAGGCGCGCTCGCGAACCATGACCCCTTGCATGACCCCTTCTGCCCTTCCCAACCGGCCTCCGGGCTTTCCGGAGAGAGGGAGTCTGGATAGAGAAGCGCCACATACCATGGTAGGTAGTCGCGCTGTGGCATCTGTCAACAGTCAGGACCAAAAAAAACTTGACGTCAATGCGATCGCCTTTCCATTGGCCAATTGGTGTTGCTGGTGCTGATCAGCCGACCCAGGATTTGAGCTGCAGCCGCATTATCGATAAGCCGACTGCAGCCAATCCTTGCATCATGAATACATTTTCTAGAAAAGTGTGTTGAACGACTCACACTCAACAATCTGCCCATCTATCGTGAACGGATTCCCAAGGATTCCGAGAAGCTCGTCTTTCGACACTGTGGCCTCAGTCCTAGCATTGTCACCGCCACCCTCCGACTCGCCAATTGTACCTTTCGGCATCGCCGCATCACAGGCAACCGAGGCCACGGGCTTCCTTCCCTCACCGACAAGCCAAGCTGCGTTCCGTCAACACTCACGGTCTAGAGTTGCCGCTTCACGAGCAAAGCTTTCCTGCCCCCTAAATCGTACTGACACCCATATATGCTGGCCTTCTTTAAAAGTTCAAGGTCATACTCTTTCAAATTCTTCTCACCAACCAGTTACGATATAGCTTGCCCCCACCTTCTACCACGCCTCCGACTTTCACAACACAATACCTACCCACGAGCCACCACTCTCAAACAAACTGACTCAAGAGCCATGGCAACACTGACTGCTCAGCGCAAGCACAAGGTGACGGTGGTGGGCTCCGGCAATTGGTATGCACAGCGCTTCCCATTTGTCCATAGCTTCCAACTCACAGATCCAGGGGCACCACCATGGCCAAGCTAGTCGCAGAGAATGTCAAGGCCAACCCAACACTATTCGAAGAAACAGTACAGATGTGGGTATACGAGGAGGACGTCATCATCTCTAAAGATTCGCGGCACTACAACGGTTCAGACGAACCTGAGAAGCTCTCTGAAATCATCAACAAACTGCACGAAAATGTCAAATACCTCCCAAACATCACGCTTCCACCAAACGTTGTAGCCAATACCGACTTGCCGTCAGCCTGCAAGGGTTCTACATTCCTTATTTTTGTGCTTCCGCATCAGTTTATTGCCAGGACTTGCAAGCAACTTGAAGGCAAGATTCTCCCATACGCACGAGCGATATGCTGCACCAAGGGTGTAGATGTAAGTGAGAAGGGCATTCGGCTTATGTCTGAGACAATTGGTATGACACTGAATATATACTGCGGTGCTCTATCTGGAGCGAACATCGCTTCCGAGATTGCGCAAGAGAAATATTCCGAGACGACGGTAGCATATGATCCCCCTCCCATGGACTCGCGCAATCCAACACCAAGTGGCTCTCCGAATGCCTCACAGGTTGATCTTATCAATCCCAGCAAGCCAACTCCTGGTCCACGTTCAGCACGTCTCACTCCTCTTCCCAGTGAGTACCCGGCTCTCTCACATGAGAATGTTCGAAAGCTCTTCCATCGGCCGTACTTCCATGTGCGCATAGTAAATGATGTTGCAGGTGTGTCTCTCGGGGGTGCACTCAAGAATATCATTGCCCTCGCGGCAGGTTTTGTGGATGGCCTAGGCTGGGGTGATAATGCCAAAGCAGCTGTCATGCGCGTTGGCATCCTCGAGATGGTCAAATTCGGAAAGGCCTTTTTTGGCGAAAGCTCACGCACAAGCACCTTTACAGAAGAGAGTTGTGGTGTTGCCGATGTGGTTACATCATGCATGGGTGGACGCAACTTCCGTTGCGCAAAGATGGCTATCCAACGTAGTCAAACAATCTATGAGATTGAGCAGTCCGAATTGAATGGCCAGAAACTTCAAGGTACCAGCACGGCCTACGAGGTCAACGAATTCCTGAAGAGCCAGGGCATGGAGGCGGACTTCCCCTTGTTCACGGCTGTATACAACATCCTAGAGGGCAATGCCAAGCCAGAGGACATTCCTGAGCTCATTGAGTCAAAGCATTAAAGTGCACCACAACTAAACAGCCGTCAATACTGCCAGGATTCGGTAGGCCGGGGCATGAATTCGTCGCATTGAGCAGATACGGTGGATACCCATTATGGTAATAGATACGATGAATAGCTATTTGACCTTTTGCCCAGACCTTCGTGGTGACCTCTTATAAAAGGCCACGCGTACTGAAGACCACTGAATCTATGAAAGCGGGCGCCGTGATCTAAATAAGCACTATAGAAACTCTTAACCCTGGTGTCACCAGATCTTATGTGGTTCAAAGCTCGGCGGCCTCGGAAACTGCCCTCAACCAATGCCGATCCCTTTTTCCCAGTCTTGGCAACTTAACAATGTTACGACGTTTTGTCAGCATGGGCAGATTTACATCGAAACATGACTCATGCTCGGCGTAATATCCAAGGAGAAATCATCTTGAATGGTTCTAGTCAAAGATTTAAACAGAGTATGATTGGCCACAAACGTACCTAGCCAGCCCTCAATTCTTATGCCGGATGCTACCGCGCACTAAGCCAAGACAGGCAAATATAGCAAGGACAGCTTTTTTGGTATATCCCAGATACCTTCCTTTTGTCAAAGAACCTGTTTGAAGTCCGTCTGAACTTGGGTTCAAATATATTATCCTCCTGTACCCTTGTTTTAACACGAACTCTGCCCCTAACCTAAACGTATTGCTATAGTAGGTTGTCCTCGACGCACGAGTGATAGTTAGGTCTCTAAGATGTGTAATTGTTCGCTTATCCAACCTTTTGGCTCACTGATGCTCTTTCTATATACTACGTAGATTGCTATCGCATAGTATGATCCTTTAGAGCTTGGTTCTCCCTAACCCCCGTCTGCCGCTTAGTAATGCCCCGTTTTTCGTGTTGCTTACCACAATACCTTTCTTCTTAGCAAGAAAGGAGAACTTCTCTGGACATAGTTTCATTTAGATTCCCGAGTAGTTCCGGCAATAAGGAGCTACTACCTAATCTAGAGGTACATCCCCATAGTGCGCCGAAGTGTTACCTTGGCAGGATGACGCTCCTTGACGCTACTGAGAACAGGACCCATTGTTAAAATTTCGGGCTATGATGAAACCATAACTAACCTTATCTCCGAAATCTCCATCCTGTGTTTGTCAACCTTATGATTACATATCTGGTTTCACAGGAGTACTTCTTTGGCTTGATAAACGGATCTACCCTATGGCTTCACATATAACTTTGAAACATCTTCATCTTCTCCGTGAGCCCATTCCACCTACATCTTATTGACTTGATCTTTTGACTACAACACGATGTTGTGGGGATCCAATCTCCACTCGCGACAGAGCCCGGATAATAAACGCAACCCATGGCACGACGATCAGTACTTTCAGGACGGAAGAGAGCAAACAGAATCACCGAGAGGACAAAGTCGGAACAACAGTAGTACTAGTGTTGATCTCAGTGGAGGAACATGGGGCGAACGTGATGCAGCGCGTTTGAGCGTTCTTACTGCAGCAGACGATATCCATGTCTTACGGGAGGAATTAAGTTCACTGTTTCGAGTACGATCCCATGAAACACAACCAGAAAGGAACGAGAGCATTTTTAGAACCCTCAGCAGAAAAAGTAAACGTCAAAGTGGTGGACCACGCCCAAGCTCCAGCACGGATCCCTTGTACCAAAACTATGGTGCACACACGGTAGATGACACGAAAGACATACAAGATGAATTTGAAGACATAGATGATGAAGACCTTGGAGACCTTGGTGCTGTGGCGGCTGGGAAGGAAGACGGCTTCGAACTCGACGAATTCATGAGAGAGGGTCATTTTGAGAAGCGCAAGAACGGTCAATCAACGAAGAAAGTAGGTGTCGTCTACAGGAATCTCACTGTAAAAGGTGTGGGTTCAACAACAACCTTTGTTAGGACACTTCCTCATGCCGTACTGGGCACCTTTGGCCCCGATTTATATCACCTCGTGTCGAGCTGGATACCAAGTCTGAAGCTTGGACGACAACCTCAGAAAAGGACATTGATTCATGATTTCTCTGGTGTCGTTAAGGATGGCGAGATGTGTCTTGTCCTTGGACGCCCGGGCTCTGGATGTTCAACCTTCCTCAAAGCAATTGCCAACAACAGGGAGAGTTACGCCGCAGTCGAGGGAGAAGTTTCCTACGGTGGCATATCGGCAGAAAGGCAAAAAAGAGAGTTCAGAGGAGAGGTCAATTACAACGCGGAGGATGATTTACATATGGCAACTCTAAATGTTTGGCAGACCCTGTCATTCGCACTTACCAACAAAACAAAAAAGAATGAGAAGGGGAACATACCAATCATCTTGAACGCACTCCTAAAGATTTTTGGCATATCACACACAAAGCATACGCTTGTTGGTGACGAGTATGTGCGTGGTGTAAGCGGAGGGGAACGAAAACGCGTTTCTATTGCCGAAACACTGGCCGCAAAGAGCACGGTGGTGTGCTGGGACAACAGTACGCGTGGTCTGGATGCGTCTACAGCCTTGGACTATGCCAACTCACTACGTATCATGACGAATATTTCGAACCGAACAACATTCGTGACGCTATACCAAGCCAGTGAGGGTATCTATGATGTCATGGACAAAGTCATTGTCATTGATCAAGGACGATGCATTTATCAGGGCCCAGCGCGTGAGGCAAGGCAATACTTCATAGATCTTGGTTTCCACTGCCCCGAGCGGCAGACTACAGCGGACTTTTTAACGGCAGTCACGGACCCCACTGAACGCCAGTTCCGTGAGGGGTATAAAGAAAAGACGCCCAAGACCCCTGAGGACCTAGAGAAAGCCTTCAGGCAATCTGCCGTGTATCAGCGTGGTCTCCAGGAGATTGCCCAGTATGAAGAAGATTTAAAGAAAAGCGAATATAGAAGTGCAAAGGAGTTTGAAGGCGCAGTAAGAGAGAGCAAGAGCAAAACAGTCCGAAAGACATCACCATTTACCGTCTCTTTCGTTCGACAAGTACTAGCTTGCACCCAACGCGAGTTCTGGCTTACATGGGGCGACAAAACCACATTATATACTAAATTCTTCGTCATCCTTTCCAATAGCCTTATTATTGGTTCTTTGTTCTATGGACAGAGTATGGATACATCCGGCGCGTTCAGCCGTGGCGGAGCATTGTTCTTCTCAATCTTGTTCCTCGGGTGGCTACAACTAGCAGAGTTGATGAAGGCCGTCTCAGGTCGAGATATTGTCAAGCGGCATGAGGACTTTGCCTTCTATCATCCGAGTGCCGTTACCATCGCACGTGTAGTCCAGGACTTTCCACTTATATTGGCACAGGTGATCCCTTTCTGTAAGTTTTCTTCCGACTCTCTCGCTTCTACTTCATCTAATCAAGAGTAGCGCTTATCATGTACTTCTTGACAGAACTTGACATGGATCCTGGAAAGTTCTTCATATACTTTCTCTTCATTTACACGTCTACCATCTGCATTACAGCGCTCTATCGGATGTTCGCCGCCTTGTCACCGACGATCGATGATGCAGTGCGTTTTTCAGGTCTTGCCCTTAATCTACTGATTATATACACGGGATACGTTATTCCAAAGCCTTTACTTTTGGGTAAATACATTTGGTTTGGGTTCATCTATTACATCAAGTAAATATCCCCTCTTCTGCCTTCGACGCTTATGGCGCTGACTTTTCGTTTCAAGCCCTATCGCTTATTCTTACGAGGCGGTCGCAGCAAATGAATTTGCTGACAGGACAATGGAATGTGCCCCTAACCAGCTTATTCCCTCCGGACCTGGTATCGATCCTGCATACCAGGGCTGCGCCCTGTCAGGAGCCCAGCAAAATTCGAACAGTGTACCAGGTGCAGATTATCTCCAGACGACATTCAACTATTCTAGGTCAAACCTTTGGCGTAACTTTGGTGTGGTCATTGCGTTTTCCGTGCTCTACCTCATCGTCACTGTTGTTGCTACCGAGACCCTCTCCTTTGCCAAGTCTGGTGGAGGTGCTTTAGTCTTCAAGAAATCCAAGCATGTGAGAAAAGCTGCTAAAGATGAGGCCGTAGATGAAGAAAAGGTTGTAAGAGGAGAAGCAGGTGGGAGCTCACTTGCGGCCCCCGGTAACGAAGAAGAGACTCTAGAGGGTATTTCAAGTAGTAAAAGTGTATTTACTTGGAAGGATATTGAATACACGGTTCCGTACCCTGGAGGAGAACGTAAAATCTTGAACCATGTTAACGGTTATGCGAAGCCGGGAGTAATGGTTGCGCTTGTTGGCGCTTCTGGGGCTGGCAAGACGACACTACTCAATACTCTATCTCAACGACAGAAAACTGGCATCGTCTCTGGAGAGATGCTAGTTGATGGTAAGAGCCTTGGAAAGGTAAGTAATGTCACTCCCATAAACCCAAGTGTTGGAATCTGGGCTAACTGTATTACTTGCAGGCATTTCAGAGAGGGACTGGTTTTTGTGAACAGATGGACCTCCACGATGGCACCGCAACAATCCGTGAAGCACTTGAATTTTCTGCAATATTGCGTCAGGACGAGTCTACTCCCAGGCATGAAAAGATCGACTATGTCAACAAGATTATCGACCTGCTTGAGCTTCATGATATCCAGGATGCGCTAGTATCAAGCCTCGGCGTCGAGCAGAAGAAACGTTTAACCATTGGTGTTGAACTCGCCGCTAAACCTTCGCTCCTGCTTTTCTTAGACGAGCCAACATCGGGCCTTGACAGTAATTCTGCCTACTCGATTGTCCGTTTCCTCAAAAAGCTGGCCAATGCAGGCCAAGCCATTGTCTGTACCATCCACCAACCGAGTAGTGTCCTAATTCAACAATTCGACATGATTCTCGCTCTAAATCCTGGAGGGAACACATTCTACTTCGGACCGGTCGGCGAAAATGGCAAAGATGTGATCAAATACTTTGGTGATCGCGGAGTGAAATGTCCGCCAAGCAAGAATGTTGCAGAGTTCATACTTGAAACTGCTGCGAAGCAATCCAAACGCAGAGACGGTAGCCGTATCAATTGGAACGAAGAGTGGCTAAACTCTTCCAACTACCAAGAGGTGCTCAAAGAGATTGATCGCATCAAGTCTGATCGCAGTATGCAGGTTGCGGGGCAAGAACATGTGAAGCAGGTCGAGTTTGCGGCATCCGTATGGCTTCAAACTACCATGCTAACCAAGAGAACATTTGTGCAGTATTGGCGTGACCCATCGTATCTCTACGGGAAACTCTTCATTGCCGTCGTCATAGGCATTTTCAACGGCTTCACCTTTTATCAGCTTGATGATTCTGTTGCCGATCTGCAGAATAGGATGTTTACACCATACATGATTCTACTTATTCCACCAACCGTCGTCAACGCAGTGGTACCAAAGTTTCATCAAAACATGTCGTTATGGCAAGCACGCGAGTTACCATCAAGAATCTATGGTTGGATTGCTTTTTGCACTGTGAGTAATTCTGCTCATGTATGGTGCTATTATCGCACACTAACTTCCTCCAGGCCCAAATCGTCGCTGAGATTCCGATGGCCATCTTTTCGTCAGTCCTTTATTGGGTTCTATGGTATTACCCCACCGGCTTGCCCACCGATACCCCGACTGCTGGCTATGTTTTCCTTATGACTATGCTGTTTTACTTATTTGTTTCATCCTGGGGCCAGTGGATCTGCGCTTTTGCACCAAATTTCACAGTCATATCCAACCTGCTACCATTCTTTTTCGTCATGTTTGGGCTGTTCAATGGCGTTGTCAGGCCATATGCGGACATACCTGTCTTCTGGCGGTATTGGATGGTAAGTCTTTTGTGCGCGAGACCTGTGAAAAATCTCATACTAACTCGGCTTAGTATTATCTCAATCCATCCAAGTATTGGATTGGCGGTGTTCTTGGTGCAACGCTTGATGGCATCCCAGTAAAGTGTCAATCTTCCGAAACTGCAATATTCAACGTCCCTTCCGGCGAAACCTGCTCGTCCTACGCATCGGCTTTTGTCTCGCAAGCGCCTGGGTACTTGCTAAATGGAAACGCTACAAGCAGATGCCAATATTGTCCCTATACAGTCGGCAACGATTACTTGCAGACGCTCAATATCGACGCCAACAACAAGTGGAGAGACTTTGGTATTTTCTTGGTGTTTTGCTTTAGCAACTGGGCATTGGTCTACTTCTTTATCTGGAGCGTGCGAATTAAGGGATGGAGCTTTGGGTTTGGGTATGTGTTTGATAAGGTGGGTAGGGGGGTGGAGAAGGTGAAGGGTCTAGTAGGAGGAAAGAAGAAAGAGTAAGAGGATAGACAGGCTTGATTCGCACATCCCTCTCGTTAGATTGCTTATTTTGTTATAATTAGGTTTAGACTTTGTTTCTATGGTGCAATCTCATGCTCTATCACACCTCAACTTCACCTCTGTTCACAACGAAGCCGTTCTTTCGTAAATAATTACAAAGTTGTATTTACTACAATTTTCACCCACATCTCTTCTTTGCATCATCTACCCATATTCAATACAACCAGAAATGCGACATTACGCAACGAATCAAACGCTCTCCTCTATTCTTGAGGTGAAGGATCCTTTCACACAACTGCATTGTCGCAGAGCTGTCGATCGTGCTCGGCTACATGAAGTTTTCAAGCAGGATGCGTACGCCAAAGCAGAGAGGGCACTTGTTTGTGGCGAAGAACTGCCGCCCGATCCATTTGAGTTAAATTCAAGCTTTAAAACAACTCGATTCTTACTGATCTAGAACAGCCATTTACACATTCAGGCAACTTCACCCGCCGGAGTAGAATTGATTCGCGAACTCGAGTCACTTCTCGGTCACACGTCGTTGCGCTCGCAGCCTAAACTCATCTCTCCGAAGGAGCAATGACCGCCGGTTTGCAAAGAATATAACAAGTCACTACGAAGAGGGCAAGGCGGCTAAGTCGATGCAAGGCAGGGTGATAGGCAGTAAATATGGTCGTGTCTTGTATTATCAGCGGAATTAGTTCTCATTGGCCTGGAATGCTTGGAGAAAACCAGGGGATATGAGTGCTGGAGCAAATTTTGGGCTCCGGGGCGTACTATTAGAGGGCGCGAGGTCGGGAGCGCCTGGTGTGGACGGGTGAGTCCTTGAAATGAAGATCCACGACAGATGTGTCAATAACAAGGTATCCGTATCTTCAAGTCAATACTCGAGAAATTTCAAAATTGGATCATGAATCTCAAAATTGAAGAAATATAGATTGCAATTGTTAGCTGCGATATGTCAATGCTTCAAGATACCCAACAATATGTAGAATATATATTGAATCATTGCTTTGATAAAGGATTGCTAGACCCATGGTTTATCAAGCCTCCTTACCATATGGTATTCCTCACACCCCAACGCCGTGAAAATGCATTATATTCCTCTTCGGGATCACGCTCAAAACCTCTCCTTCATGCGGCCGGCTACTGTTCGCAGATTACCATAGACCTTACTTGGGTTCTGGCCGAGAATCAGGCTGACAATGGACTCCCGAGCAATGTGGATATTCTTGAAACCGCCGAGGATGTGAATCTTCTGGTCAGCAAGGACGACTCGCGTCCGACTTGCGTTTTCGATGGCGAATTTTGTTTTGCCGTCTTTGCCTGCTATGCGTCCGATGGCGCGGCCCAGATGCTCGCCATTGAGTGTCTTGACATCCTTGATCTCAAAGGTTTCTATGTAGAGATCGTCAAGGCGGAGGAGGGCGATGGCGTCGTCGACGTCGAAGCCGAGAGTGAAGGCCTTGACAAAGTCTTCGCCTTTTTGCAGGGCGCCTGTGTCGGTTGTAGAGGGGGAGTTGCGCAATTCGACGGACTTGGTTCTGATGTTCATGCGAACTTGGAGTTTGAGGTGCTCGACGAGCGGGGGGTAGATCTTGGGCCAGGCGGTTTTGAGTGGCGTCATGCGGTGTGGAGGGATGGGCACTTTGCGTGTTTCGCGGCGGAAGGCGAGCGGTATTGACGTTGCAGGAGCAAATCTCGGGCGGCCAGACTCGTCAGTCATAGGTGTGTCGTCTGCAGGCGCATCAAGGGCGGCGAGCGAGGTGGCGTCGGGCTCTACGCCCATATCAATGAGTTCGGCATCGTCATCCTCGACCGGCAGAGGAACGGCGCTGGCGTCCATGGCCATGTCCTGGGCCATGCTCTCTGCGATTTCGCATGGGCGGCGCTGAAGTGCAGTTGGAGCCGGCATAGTGTGTGGTGGTGTCGGTGTCGGTGCAATATATGATATCTACGTTTGTTAGAGGAGGATGAAATTCGGCGGGGTTATCGATAAGAAATTTTGGTGAAGCGAGCTTTCCCCATGCGGCCTAGCGACCCTCACCCACCGTACTTCCATGTTCCTCTGCTTTTGGATTATGACGTGAAGTTTGGTCTGCATGTCCCTCCTCCTCTTCCCTCCTCCCTCTTCTGCCTCTGCCTCTCCTTCTGCCCCCTCCATCCCCTCCCTTTTCTGCCACCACGTTCGCACCCCCGAGGTCTTGCGAGCGTCGAACATGGCGCTGCCGTGAATATCATGAGCAGGAATGTCGGCTTGCTTGGCGCTTCGTTGCGGCGCTCTCTCTTCCACCAGCCACTGGCGCAAAATGGCCGGCTTCCGTCCTTTGGCCTGCGTGCGTGGTCACGCCAATATTCGAGGCATGGCGCACCGTGGTGGGCTGTCACATTGAACACCCGACGACCTGCCCTCCCATTGGCAACCGGCCATATCCAAGAAAGCGTCACAGTCGCTGCACAGGCGGCGTGGAAGAGATATGCTTCCTCTCGCTCAAAGAAAGCGTCCAAAAAAAGCTCTGGGGCCGACCGACGCAACAAGAGCTCAGTAACGAATGGCTCGCCCAAGAACAAAAAGCCTCCGACCCAGGCCCCACAGGCTACACTATCTCCTCAACCACAGGCTCCTGCCAAACCCTCTAAACAATCGCCCAACACGAAGTCCGATGCCTCCCAGCCCTCCAGCAAGCCCCTCCTCGGCCGCCTCCCCCACCACCTCCCACACCTATACCGCCCGAGCAAAGCCGAACTCTTAGCCGCTGCATCCGGCTTCTGGTCACGCATCAAGATTCACTTCAAGTGGCTCACAATTAGAAGTGCACGTCCTTTCAACGCCGATGAGATATATGCACTCTTCTCTTGGATACTGGCTGCCCACGTACTGTGGATCGTCTTGGGTACAACCTCGTTCTTAATGTTGGCCGTCTTTCTTATAAACACCGCCTTTTCGCAAGAAACGCTCGCCAAGTGGATTGGCAATTATCTGACAAAGTCATCGGGCATAAAAGTCGTCTTTGAAACTGCTGTAGTGCCTAAATGGAAGGATGGGGTCATCTCCTTCCACAAAGTTTACGTATCACGGAGGCCGGGTCAACAAGGTGGCAAGGTCAGCAAGGGCTCGCAAACCGAAATGGCTGCAGCTGCGGCCGCCGTGGCCCAGAAGGAGAAAGATGAGAAAGAAGACAAAGAAGGTGTCGTAGATGGACAAGAGGCTGAAGAAGACACCAATTATACCCAGTTCGACATCTCCATCGACACTGTCAACGTAACCCTGTCCTTCTCAAAATGGTTCAACGGCAAGGGACTGTTGGAGGATGTCGAGATCAAGGGTATACGTGGTGTCATTGACAGAACAAATGTACGCACCATCGAAGGAGTAGATCCTAGATCATACAAGCACCAACATCAACCCGGCGACTTTGAATTGACATCTTTCAAGATGGAAGACCTGCTCGTAACCATATATCAGCCAGGGGGTTTCCGTCCTTTCGCTGCCAGCGTTTACTCCTGCGACCTTCCTCAGCTAAGGAAGCAATGGCTATTTTATGATTTCCTGTCCGCCAACATGATGTCCGGTTCTTTTGACAACTCACTCTTCACCATTCACCCTCGACAAACCCATAATTATACTGGTACACAGCTAAGTAGTGGACGTGAATCCGAAGATGGTAGTACTTGGAAGAAGCACAGCCGAATCAGAATTGACGCTCTCAACATCGATCATCTGAACCGCGGCTATGATGGCCCCTTCTCGTGGATTCACGAAGGAAACGTTGATATCGTAGCAGACATCATGCTACCCAATGATGATGACGAAAGTCTTGCAAAAGTCATGTCAGATATGTACGACCGAGTCGAGGCCACAGTTACACAGAACGGTCGGAAGCACCATTTCTCAGACCATGCTGCACAGGGTTTTGACGAACATCAACAAGACGACCAAGTCAAATCAGGTGAGGAGGGAGTGGAAGACAACCGTTTCATGATCATGGACATGCGCGTTCACCTAAACGACGTCCGAGCTGCCGTGCCCATCTTCACGCGAGATATATCATACGTCAACAATGCGCTTGTCCGACCAATCGTAGCCTACATCAACGCCAAACGAACATTCATACCTGTAAACTGCAGGGTTGTCAAAAGAGTAAGCGAATTCGATGGTAGTTGGACGTTATACGACAGCGGGCTGATGGAGGAGGTATCTCGTGAGGTAAGACCCACCCACTTGGCCATCCCTATACCAAATAATAACAACCAAATAGATGTATGATGCCTTTGCCCGCGATGTCCTTGACGATCGAACCACGCGCAAGCGCCGCATAAAGAAAGTTGGAATTTGGACTCTCCAGCTCGCTGCGCAGGCACTTTTCCTCGGTCTGGCCGGTAACATGGCCTAATACTAATACCTCAAGATAACTAGAAATCTCATCTTCCTGTATAACAAGTACATAGCACGGCGTTATTGGAGCAAGAATAATGGTCCACGGACCTTGGTTTTCATGGATAGGGTGGGCGGTCAATGACTTGGGATTGATGGTTTAGTGGGACGAATTCATGAGTTGGTGTTGTGACGTTTGATATATATAGTCATAGTTTACGACTAAACGCAAGGCATCTATTCCCATCAAAAGCCCTTGTTCAATAACATGATTGTTTAGAATGTTCATCTCGGCCGTACTTCGTATTTCCATAGCATCTCATTTACTCGCCATCTACCCTCCCAACAAACACACCCTTGACCTCCTGGCCCGAACTTCCCCAGACCCTTTGACACGGAATCCACTGCACGCCTTTCAAACTCTCTTCTCCACACCATTTTATTTCTGGACCTGCATATAGCGTTGCGTTTGTCCATGGCTGTTCACCAATCTTGCCCACGTCCCTGATTTCGCGTGTGCAGAATCGCGACCGAGAACATGTCGGCGTAGAAGCAGTAGAGTGCTCGTCCGCCTCAAAATCAATCGATGATGCTGTCAGGCCAGCCGCGCTCCACTCTATATGCGCGTCGCGCGGCAACGACGCCACCTGTGCGACAAAACAAGGCGGGACGGATATACCTTTTGCATGGATGGCGTCCGGGTCGGGGATGCGTGCGCGAAACGTCGAGTCGTTGAATGCGGCAGACTTATTGTTGCGGCGGTCCCAGGGGTCCATGTCTCTATCGTCATCGTCATCTTCCTCTGCGTTGGACGTGTTGGCTTGCATGTGAAGTTTATTCCACAGGTCTTGTGCAATACAAACATGGGATTGTGCATCGCCTGATGTGGGTATCAAAGCTACACCGGCTGTCCACCAGCGCACGTTTTTGGCGCGGCCAATGCGCCAGAGGTGTTGAAGGGAGAGAGCGGCTTGACCATGGAAGCCGTGACTCGTGTAGATTTCCATAGACGCCGGAACAAGGGGAATTTGGCCGGCAATGTACACTAGTTCGCTGTCATTCGTATGGCTGTCTTTGGCGTGTGGCAGTTTAACAGAGATGGCTTGGCTGTAGGGCCCGATATTTGCGGGTGCCCAGTAGCTTCTACTTTGGACGTGGAGGCCTTGTCTATTCGTTGTTCGCGTAGCTTCATCTTGGTGGCCTTTCCCGTCCTTATCAAGTATGACGCTCAGTAATACGTCAACCCCCATGGGCAGTGAGTCTCCAACAGCTACGGTAACGCGCGCAGGCGGATTGATATCGTCAAAGTACTGTCCGTATACAGGATTCAGGCCTGTAAAGTCGGCCATGCTGCGGAGAAGTAGCGTGCAGTGGTTGATATTTGACTTGAGGAGCTGCCATTGCCTAAGAACATGGTCTAGACGCAATAGAATCTCAGTCAGCTGCCGTAATGGAGGGGTGTTTGATGATGGTGGATTGCTACTGGCCAAGTTGGAGAGGGTAAATATAGTAGGCGTATCGTGGTATATATTTCTAGGTAATCGAGAGAGAGTTAGTATGTCATGAGATAACTGGAGTTCGTTTAGAAGAATATTAGAACCTGGGGCGTCGCTATCGAACCACGACTTATCATTTTTGCCATTACTAGTGACGCGTAGTATCTTTTCAAACTCTTCATCGAAGAGATCCGGAATCCTAAGAGCACATGGTTTTTTCTCTGCGTCCTGGTCCTTTTCCTCCAGGGTAAACGCTTGGATTGCCAGGACAGTCTGCCCGCCCTGCAACACCTTCGGTATCGTGTTTTGAAGTCTAATTTTCCTCTTCCACAGCTCTTTTGGCCCATCGAGCGCTAAAGTCTCAAACTCGCCGCCTTCACCAACCAGAGCACCATTACCTGCTTCCCCATACCGAGCCATTGCCTTGCCAAGCTTAGCAACAGTCCTCAGATTTGCGACATCAAGGGCTAAGAAGCTCTCGTCTAAGCCGCCAGATGCAGTTTTGACAATGACTGCCTCTTGCCCTACCGCAGCCATGTCAAATAGTAGCGAAGACTGAGTGTACGGTGGCAGTAGAGGATATTGCCACAGATACGACAGTGGCGTGAGGCCCAGCCTCCACGCAACAGACTCTACACGAGTGCGCTGATATGTGCTCAGAATGGCACCCGTAGATACTGCGTTTGCTTCTGGGTGCGCCCTCATGACCATCTCTAAGAGCGGCACCAAGTCTTCTGTTTCGTCATGTTCTCGATCTACCAGCTTCACATAGTCTCGATTTGAGTTTACTGCCTTGCCTGAAATTTCCTGGCGGTACAGTTGGATGCCGAGTGCCTGCTGGTAAAGGGGAATAACAGAATGACCCACAGTCTGGTACATGTAGCTGTCGATGTCTTCTTCATTGTCATTGGTTGAGCGTATGGGATGCAGATTTCCCAATGCGACGATAGTGTGCCCATTTGCTTGACAGTGCAGTATTGAGAAGAGCGAGTCTTTACCGCCCGAGACTAGCGCAATCACATTGAGAGAAGGTGCCATGGTGACAGGGAAACGTCGTGAGTCGTCGTGCGAGGCGAATTCCGGATGTCCAGTGAACCGGATGTTCGAGGCCTCAGCTTCGCTAAAACCTTCGGCCGCGCTAAGAGGCGTCGTGAAGCACTGAATCGCAGAACAGAGTTCAGTGCAACACTGATCGGCAGGGTCTATGTTGCTTTGCGTTTGGCGTTAGCTTTCGTCAATTGCCGCGGGCATTGAGTATTGCACAAGCTTTCCATTAATCGATGCATCAGTCACGCAAGGTGAGCAAGTAGATGTAAATGTGTAATATTTTTGGGTATGGTTCGATGTGCCAGCACTCTACTACAAAAAACGCAAGGAAATGCTTTGCGGAAGCAGTAGAGTTTCGAGAATTACAGTTGTAGAGGTTTGATGAATCGAAATTCCCAGAATGTTGGGCGTGCGCAGGACGCAGCCGATTACAACGAGGGTAAGAACGCAAAAGGAAATATGGGTGCAGAAACGCGGCAATGATGGCCGGTAGCAAGGGGCCATGCTGTCGTAAATATGTGAGAGAACCGATGCCGCAAAACAAAAAACACCAAGTCTAAGCCCACCAGTAAATACCCCGACCGTGGTACCATAGAGCCCTGACTAGCCATACCGGAACGCGCAACCTTAATAAGAGAAAAAGCCAATCTTGTGTGGTGCGTACCCAGATCGGATGTTGAAGAATACAGTTTGAGAAGAGAATTGAGGAACTTTTGCTGCGAGCCCGGGTAGAGCATACACCTCGACCGCCTTTGACGTAGCCTGTGCCGTCTGTCTAACCGAGCCGTCGTACGTAACAACGTGATAGTAGACGAGCAATCGACACAAGCTCCTTCTACCGAATGGAATGTCGTGATAGTTCGTAAGTTAACTTGCAAAGAGAGGTGGGTGTCAAAGCCTATTGCTCCCTCTTTCTCTTGCGCATGGAAGGCTCGATGTCAGAGTATGAATCGGAGCTGGAGCTTGAGATTCCATCGGCAGCCGAGTAGAGAATCTGGCCCATCATGGCGGGGTTTTGATTGGCAAAGGCGCCAGATTGTTGTTGCGACATCTCACCATGCATTTCGGAGCTATCCAATACACCCATGACAACAGCGCCGGTACCATGGGTACGTTGATGCTGGGAAAGGTTGTCGCTGCGGGAGAACTTCTTACCACAGTCGGTGCATTCGAATGGCTTGTCATGAGTGTGGAGAGATCGATAGTGACGCTTGAGATGTTCCTGACGGCGGAAGCGACGCGAGCAAAGAGTGCAGACAAAGGTCTTTGAAGGATCCTCTGTCAGAGATTGCTTGCGGCCACGACGGCTGGTGGGTGCGACAGGTGTAGACCCGTTCTCGTCAGAGCTGGAGTTGGCGGCATGATCCGCGTGACCTGAATGATGTTGGCTTGATGTTCCAGATGTGGTATTGTCATCACCTGATGCCTCTGTCTTACCCTGGTAGTCTGACTCGGCATCACCGTACTCAGAGCGAGCCTTCTTGGCTGATCGCTTCTTTGGTGCAGGAGCGACCGACATGTCGTCGGAGTTATCGCTATCAGCTGGAGTGAGGGGCAGGCCGTGTGCGAGCTCCTCTTCAAAATCCGTGAAGCTTTCGTCGCTTACAAAGTCCTCTTCAGGGGTGAAAGCGACGAGATCAGTGCGCTGGCGCTTGTTGCCTAGAAATTGTGTGTTCTCAGCAGTGGGGAAAGCGACAAGACCCGTGAAGTCGTCTTCACAGTCAAGCTCGAAAAGCGGCTCGAAGGTAGGCAGGCCAGTGAAGTTGAATGACTGAGTGGGCTCGACAAAGTCAATTTTAGCAGACTCCCCTTTGAACACAACCTTGTGCTCCTCGTCACCAGGGCAAAGAGTAAGTGTATTAGGCAACTCAGCGACGGAAACAGTGAGGTCTCGCGGGTTGCAAAAGTTGTTCTCAGCCTCGGCCAAAGGTGTGCGCGGCAGTGGTGAAGGTGATGGGGAGAGCGAGGGGCAGGATGTGGCAGAAAGAAGGTAGGACCCCTGGCTAGCCGAGGGCGGCTGGATGAACACTTTTTAAAGTCAGCTTCCTGCACCTTTCACTGTCAAGCAACCAACTACGCAATCATATTTTGATTGGGCACGTGATGCATCAAACTTTGATATTACGGCAATGGGAGTGCTTACCTGGTGTCATAGGTGGAGTCGCAGACCTCCATTCAATACCAGCCGAAAGAAGTTCAGAGAAGACCTCTTCTTCGCAACCTTGCTTGACGCCCTCCATACCCTCTCCTGGGAAGAATGCATTAACTGGGGTAGGAAGAATGTCGCACACTGAGGGTGGACTGCTGATGTTGCTTCCAGTTGAGGATAGAGGTGGAGTAGCAGGCACGTATGAGTAGTCGGTGTCGATTGGGCGCAGGTAAGGCGAGTCCTGGGGCTGGATGAGGATGGTTGGCTTCTGGTACATTGGCTGGGGAGACGCGACAGGAGTCAGCATCTGACTGGCATACGCGGTCTGAGGGTAGGCCATGTGCGAGTTGGCTGATGATGGTCGTTGGAAATACATGGTCTGTGGGTGGAAGGTTTGTTGGCCAGATGGGTGGGGAGTGAAGTGTCCGTGTTGGCGGGTGTTCTCTCCCTGGGGATCCGGGTTGTAGTAGAAGAATGGCGACTGCATAGCTTGGGCTGGGTGCATGGGATATGAGCCTTCCATTGTGTGGTGGTGGTTGTACTTGGGGAATAAAGTTAGGGAACGCAGTCGAGGTTTGTGCGTGTTTCTCACCAATTGTGGTATGCTACAGCGTAGAAGGGATGGGTGAATTAGTTGTATGGGTGATGGCAATGAAAAAGGACTGGTCGAAGGAATGACTGGACAACAGCTCGTTATAACGAAGCTGTCTACTAATAGGTGATGATCCTACTGGGACGGCGGGTGTGTCATGGATGGTCGTGCGTGGACTGAGAGTGGAAGGATATCCAAAGGAAGGAACGGCTACGATGCACAAAAGGACTGTACAAAGTGAACCAAAAGCGGGCAACAGGTAGAAAAAGAGGTTGATAAACCTTGAGTCGCAGGAAAAGCACAAGAGCTGAGGGACCGCGGAAGGACACGCCTGGATAAGTAGGCTAGTCGATCAGCGAGCGACGAGACGCGAAAAAGGAAGCCATGGCCACCATGACCAGGCACGGCGGAGGGCCGCGGCGGGATTCGCTGCTGAAGCCGGGGCGCAGTGCAGCGTCTCCACTTTGGCCCAACCACAACGCCGGCGTCCATGCAGCCCTCACCCCTGCAGACGCACACCCACTACCACCGACTCAGGCCTGGGTGATAAAGCGGCGGCTTTGCATAACTCAATGCGCTAATTTTGTTCGCCAACACCTGGCCTTGTCCGTGGCTGCATGGCCTGCACAAACGAAATTAGGACCGGCATAACTGTGGTTGGCTGCCGCCTCCACGCCCTGCCGTATCGATACAGCCATCCGCCCTCGCCGGATGGACAGATAGACAGGCAACACTACAACAGAGCTGGCTACTGGCCAGCCTCGGGCGCACCGTCAACAGCTGGTGGCCGTGTGCGGGTGACGCCGTGGTTGGTGAGTGGTGATGCCAGAGATCCCGCTGTGTCTGGTTCGACAGACACCCTCCAGCCCATACAGGCCACTTTGCGGCCGCAATACCCTTCTATTTGCTATTCAGCCTGAGCCTGCCCCGGGCACTCGCCAGCCTATCCGCCCAATCGATAATAGCGATAACTGCCCGTCTGAGTGAGACCCTGTGCCTGGCCCATGGCTGACGTTGAGTGCCTGTTTCGAAATATTCTTTCGGTCCATACAACCCACGTCGCTTCGCTGTGTGTGATATGACGAAGTTGCGGCGCTCCCCAGTCTTACGTCGCACGACACCGGCGCTGACGATTCGGTGCCACACTGGTCATCACAAGCCAACACCATCCATCCCATAACTGACCACCATCTCGACGCGCCGTGGACCCGCGGTTCCATCCAGCACACACGCTCGGCGATATCTATGGGGGCCATGTGGGATGCATGCGCTCATCTCTCCACACTTCGGTTCTAGTAGTCTGCCCTTAGAGTCGTGAAGCGCATCGCCCGCCCTCTCCTGCAGTAAAAAGCAGTAATGTCAGGTCAGGCTGCCATATTGCCACTGGCCTCCAGCTAGGACGACTCGACCTGCATCACAATTGGTGTTCCTGCATGGAGCTGTTGCTGGGTGATCGTGATTTGCCCACACAGCTCAAGCATTTCACATCCGGCACTTCTTAGTGGTAGGATAGACCGTCGCTCATCCATGGTGCGACACGCTCGTAATCGATGAGCTGCACGTTGCCGCCATTGTCGCCATAGTTTGTCGTTCAGACGTCCACCTGTTGGTGGGATGCAGCTCAACTTAGCTATTCATCGACCTGCGCCTGCGCGAACCATGTTTCATGTGCACTCAGGCTGACGTCCATGTGAGAAGCTACAGCGACATTGCAGCTCACAAGCTTGTTTTACAAAATAAACCGACTGGGCGCCTCCGGTGTCTCTAGGTATCGATAGCAAACGCCCGTTAGTGAAATTCATTTGCGTGTTTCTATCTTTCGTCGGCTGTCAGAGTTATGCATGCCGTTGCTTCGTATAACTGTCAGCATTCAATAAGACCTATGCTGTGTTGAGCGTTCTTTTCTCGTCTAGTTCTATTTCGGGGGCTTAGCGCAAATGTAATGCTGAGTTGCACAACTCTATCCGCTGCATTTGGCCCGCTAGTACCACCCCGACGCGGTTAGAGGCCACGCTGCTTTATCTGGCCGGCTTTCCATGGTGCATGTCCAGCCAGAGCTCACTTTTTACGCGTGACAGCAGCGTGGTGCACTCTCTCCAACAGGCCGAAATCGTCGCCGCCTAGCATGCGACTGCCACCCCACATTATCGGTATCGCGCCAGGCTGATTGACTGGCAATGAACCCACCTATGCAGGTACAATGCAGGAACAAACGGCCACAAATATCAGCTCATTAACTGTTGCTTATCGTTTCCCCCTCGAAGGAATAACTTTTGTTGGTATGACAGCATATGCACCTGTTTCCTCGAATTCATTCTGCTTTCAATTTCATGTGACATCGCTCTGAAGAGGGCCATTCTGGAAACTTCATTTAAACGGGGCGCTCTTTTACGACTCGGCAGGGTTTGGAGGGCGACGGTACGATTCAGGAAGAAGGGCCGTCGCCGTGCTCGTCTGTGGGCCATGGGTTGCGGCATGCGCGGCGTCCCTTCGCCAGTGAGTCGGGCGCCGGGGAACCACGCATGGCTTCCAGTAGCTTTCCTGTGCTTCAGCTATTCCCCACCAGATCGGCCTTGTCATTTGTCCAAGGTGGCTGAATACCCTGATCTTCTTTCAAATTTCGAGGAGGATTTCCAGGCTGGCGGGGCTGTGGCTGCTATGCCGCTCCCACACAGTTTGACTATCGAGGGTCCGCGTATCGTGACTCGTTACTTTGTTCATCAGGACCTGCATCAGTGAGCCGAACTCACTTGACCATATTTTTGGCGTGCCCTTCGTGTTTCTGTATCTGCTTCGTCCGTCTCGCGGATATCGGTATGTTGCCGCCTCCGCGTTGGAAATTGGTCTCGACCTTTGCAAGCCCTCTACTAGACAGCATCGATCGGATTCACTGCTTGATCGAGACCCTTGCTTGCGTGGTAGCCGATGGTCTTGACGCACTCGACGTACGGGCGTGACAGTTATCTGTCACGGTATCATCAAGCATGAGAGCTCTGATCTCTGGATCTTGAAACGATCGCAGGTGCTCGCCATTAGTGCTGAAGAAGTAATGACAGCGGTGACGCATCCCAATAAGGCAGCTTTGAGCCTGGATACCCTCACCGCCCGAGAGAGAGCACGGTTGTTAGAAGCATCAGAACAGTATTCGAGATTATGCTTAGCAAGGGCACGCTCGCCCACAATCTCCCGAGAGCCGCAACGCACCCAAACGACTGGTCCCTGGCTTCGTGTTGTACGAAACTTCCCCACACTGATACTAGGTGCTGAGTGCTCGGTGCTCAAAGTACACCGCGTATCATGCAGTGTAATTGCTGAGCAAGGAAAACCCTTCACCGTCGAGTAGATAGCTCGGATTCTTCCGAGGTTGTCATCGATTGCGCGGAACATCCGTAAAATACGGTACTGGTACGTGTCTCGTCTAGCCTGAGACAGTGAGTGGAACTAAGAGAAGCACGGTCTGGAGCAGTGGCGAGTGCTGAGCCTGTGAGCGTCGTTCGACTCACGACAGGACGCACCGCCATGAGTATCTAGATCAAGAGCTTTGATCTCTGGTACGACAATAGTTCTCGTAGAAAGAAAATATGGTAAACATCTGCAAGAGACGAAGTGATATCTCTGCATATGCGGCTACCAGTACCGCACCACACTGTCGGAGATTTCTGAGGCGCTGTGCTGAAATGTTTCCTCTAATTGCAGTCAGGCAAGCGAGAAAGAATGGCAGCCACACCTTAGCCAGTATCCGAACAGGCTCCTGCGTCAACCGTTGGGCAGGCCTTTTGTCATGCAAGCTTCTTCCGATGATAGCCCGGGCTCTCAATGGTTGTATTCCGCGGACACTACTTGCGGGAAAGGGCCGCCGAAGAGCGGCACGCACGTGTAGCCTTTGTGCTTGTGTTTTTGACATAGGTTGTCGATCTATGAGCAGATCTTTTGAGATAATCAAGGTAATACAGTTGAAGATCGCAATAATAAAATGTAGGTTCTGACACCGAGCAGACAGGTTTCTTTTGTCAATCGTTCTTCAAGGTCTTCCCCAGAGCCGTCCATTACTGGATGAACGAAAACGTCATGTTCCCGACGTAGAAGACAGTATTCTTTATTTTACGTAAATGCAGTCAAATGATAAACGGGCTTTCAGCAACGGGTGATCTGACTTCTGGAAATGAACGCCATGAGATGTGGACTCGAGGGGTGCAGCAGCCATGTGCTAGCTGCATTACCTGACTCATGCTTTATTGTTAGAAATCGAAATAGTGGGAATGGCTAGGATATCATGAGTTGCATGTTGCTGCTGCACTTTTTTCATGGCGTTCTGCCGACTTGCTATGAAGTCTCAACTGAGAAATGTCTCAGGAATTGATGCAGCCAGACCGACTCGCGGGCAACTGTGGAGTCCACCTCATGCGTCTCGCAGGCAAAGTGTGAAGGTATGCCGTTCTGTCTCGAAGAATGTCATCCTCCGCAAACTCTGCTGAAACAAGAAAATATTCGGTGTGGTACGGTAACAGCGGTGACGAGAAAAGATGCGACAAAAGAAATGTAGCGCAGGTGTCGCAGCTGTTTCAACACCTCGCCTCGTGTCGCATTTTATCCGCGAGGGACTGCCACCCGACGGTCGTCGACTCGTCGCTCCTCCGTCAACAAAAGACAGGCCTCAGAAGGTGGTGGTGATTTGAGATCAGTCGCCGCAGAAGCGGCATCATTCTCTTCCTATCAGTAAAGGGTATCATCATCAGCCATATCAAAGGGAGGTTGGCTCCGATGCCGTTGAAGATTTTGATGTTCGTGAGCGCCAAGCATGCGCTACGGAAAAAATGTATGCCGAGCCCGGGCAGTATAAAAATCTTCACACATTCGATTCAGCTTCTATTTTTTGTGCGGCAGAGGTCGATTTACAGTTTCCCCTGTTGCTTGAATGCCAAATTGCAGTGGCTTTTATAAGTGTCATTGACCTCCAAGAGAAAACATATTGCACAATTGATCATATACACTTTGCGGAGGCGTCTACGTTAGTGGCGCTTTCGCTGGAAAAAGGTCAAACATACTCCTTGCGAAAAACCAATGTGAGCAAGAACAGCGTTGCTCCATACAAGGCCCAACTTTGGCATGCAGCGCAACCTCATGTATTTAGTTGCTTTCATGCATGCTTTGGACGTTCAACGATTAGAAAAGGCAGGTTTATTGAAGAGTACGGGGCGGCTCCGTGGCAACTCAACGTGATCGTTACACATAGTCTATACCAGCTGCTGAGGCATGTCTATACTTGACTTCGTCAATCGTCTGCCCCAATCTTTTCCAACTTACCCATCTCACGCTTCTCACCGCTCTCGCCAATGAAGCGGATCCGGTCAATTCGCGTCCTCTCACTATCACCGTCGCCATCTGCCACAAACAGCACTATAGAGTACACACTCTGGAACTTGACAAACCTTAATTCCAACTTGGCTGTAGCTTTCTGTGTATCCCAGTCTGACTCCTTCAGCTCGATGGTCTGGGTAGCTGGAATATCCTCGGCCTCTTCAAAGCCTAGATTATGTTGGCGGTTGGTCCAAATGTGAATCGTTTTGGGCCTAATCGGTGCCTCGTCGTCATCCTCGGTGCCTGAGACACAGGATGTAATGTGGATGGTGTGGATCTTCAAAGTTGAAGTGAAGGGTACATAGAGCATGAGCTGGTTATCGACATCGCTCTCTATCCAGTCCTTGCTTGCTTCCGAACCAGTAGCTGCACCTTTGCCCTTATTCAATGTTTGAGGTTGTGACGAATCGAAGAGTGTCCGCACCCCACCAAACTCGCTGTCTGCATTCAGCAAATCCAAGCCACGGACGTCGACTTGGTCCGTAACGTCGGCATATCCTCGTGGAAGCCCGGCGCCTATCCAGCCACTACTGCCGCTTGAGCCTGCTTCTCCAAAGCCTCCAGAACCACCGTCGTTCTCAGCCTCGGCGGCAAGGCTTTTGATCGCTTCGGAGAGCTGCTGAGGATTGGACCCGCCGTACTTGCGTATTTGCTGGTTGTTTTTGAAGATGATGAAGGTTGGAGTGCTGGTGAAGATTTGTCAAAAAGTCAATCCGAAAATAATTTGTCGTTTGGTGGCCTACTTGGTGACATTGTAGCTCTGGGCAATTGTTGCCTGCGCCACTACGCTGACCTTGGCAAATGTGACCCTGTTTGGCCTCGCAAGCTGCCCCGAAAGCTGATTATATACGGGGGCGATGGCTTTGCTCGACGTGTTCCCTTCGTTGAAGACTGTAGACAACAAACTTCAGCAACCCAGCGTCGTGATGGCGTACTTGCGCCTCTGCTTACAGAATACGACGACCACACGTGAAGAAGCGAGCAGTGTGCTCAACTGCGAGGGAGACGATATCTCCACAGGATTGGACATGTTGAGGCGGAGTGTTTGTTGTGGTGATGTTGCTAGTAGAACACGGAAGATAGGTAATTATAGTGGGGGCGGGGTCCAACGAGAGGTCCCTTTGGTTTGGCGTCGACGGACAGGCAGGCACCAACGTTGGATTGCGCGGCGTCACGAAGCTTCGAGAACATCACCAAGCACAGTCAACCACGCCCTGTGCAAATCTAGTAGGCGACGTCCCAGGCACATGCTATCCAAACTCGGTCTACGACTCGGTAACCTAATCGACAAATTCATGGCAAGCCCTAGCAATCTCTACCTCAGCTTTCCCGAAGCTAAACTCCTGCACCTTGTCAACCTCCTGCTCGTGATCGAACGCTGTGACGCAACACGAAGGGCACACCACTGGGACTGCTGGTACTCGCGCGCCGTCCTGCTTGCAAACGCTCCTGTCGCCATCCTTGCATCCTACGGTCTGTACGGATTGTTTCGCCCGGCATAATGTCTCACGTAGTCGTCTTTAACTCATATGCCAAGACGGTCAGGATACCTACCACGCCCGTAACGTACCTGACCGAAGTACGAGACGAGGCATGCCAGAAGTTTGGCGTCAGCAAAGACCAGTTCACGCTCAAGTAGGGAATATTCTTGGTTACAGTCACAACCACGAGTGCATTCCTGACACGTGTATAGATACAACAACAAACCCATTTCACTCTCACAACAGATCCGTCTCGCAAATCTGCCCCAAGGCGCTCGTCTTGAGCTCGTTCAAGCCTCGCGGTCACCAACTGTTATATCAGTAGCTCTTCAGCTGCCGGTGTCGGAGAACAACGCTCGCCTCACGCAGAAATTCGCGAGCAATACATCATTATGGGAGATTCTTAGACACTTTGAGAGTGGACAAGGAGCCAACTACAACTTCACTCAGCGTGGTGCACCGGAAATGAGCGGAACTTCGGGTGCAGGCAGACTCCATTATGAGACACCTGTCATCACTGTCATGCCGGGCCATCGAGAGCAGGCCGACTTCGTTGGGTTACAGCAAACATTGGCCCAGTTAGGTTTCGACAGTGGATCGGCTCTCTTAAAGCTGTCATACAAGAATAGCGGCATGCCTTTGGAGGAGGCCATGTCTCAGATATCTCAATATTTTGTAACCGAACAATCAACATCTGCTAGAGCTGAGGGCGCCCATGCAGGAATTTCTGCCCAAAGCTCATCTCACCCTAGTATCGAGTCAGCTGCCCAAGAAGCCACAACAACCGCCGCAAACGAGACGATTCGTAATCGGGAACCAGCACCGGAAGGTATGGACATTGAAACAGAATCAGCCACTCAACCTATCGTCAAGCCTGAGGCACCGGCGCGAGGCGTTACAGCAGAGAATGTGGGTGACATCTCATTAAAGGGGGAATTAGCTGCTGCTTCCTCAGCAGCATCAGTAAAGCCACCTAGCTCCTCTGCACTACTTCCCCAGGCACACGATCGGCCTCGGAATGTTCAAATCTTCTCTGCACCTACGTCGTCAACTCCACAAGCCGCACGTAATGCCTTTAATGAGAGCGACTACCTTCCTACAATCGAACATGCAAAAGTTCACCAAGCTCAACTATTGAATCGGACTCGTAATCAGCGACTCCCTTCTGATAAAGAACTTGAAGAACAAGAGAAAGCTCGCCAAGAGAAATTAGAAGCTGCCGCTACAAAGGGCGGCTCGATTCGCATACGCATGCCTGATGGTACACTGATACAAATGAATTACACTAAAGAAGATACCGCGAGTGTCCTTTACGATTTCATGCAAAACTTTTTGGACCGGAAAACTGAGCCCTTTGAGCTCAAGTATACAGGCCCCACTGGCCGTTTAGTTCTCATTGAAAAGAACAACAAGCGTCTAATGCATGACCTTCGGTTCTCGAGCAGCGAGCTCATCACATTTCAATGGGCGGAGACTGCCAGTGCGGAGGCTCGTGCATCACGAAAGACATTGGCGCAGGAGTGGCAGATGAAGGCACAGACGTTGAAAGTTGAGGAGCCGGAACCTGCGCAAAGCCCAGCGCCCGTCAAGGGCCAGACAGTCACAGAGGGCAAGCGAAAGGAAATAAGCCCAGAGGACAAGGAAAGCAAGCTCAAGAATATACTTGGTAAAAGCCTATTTAAGCGTAAGTAGATTGTGGCGATGGGTGAGTGGTGCGCCATCGAAATGACTTCATGAGGCATTCCAAGGGAGTTTTGGTTGAACGACTGCAATTTTCAATGTATTCCAGTATGTCTAACCTAACGATGAGTTCAATAGAAAACTATAGCGACCATCTCTTGACCCGCATTGTGCTCGTGAGCATGTTCGCGCTTCCGCTCCGGACCTCACTCTATAGAGAAGAGAGATGCAGGAGCAGCCTCTTCACCGAGCATGGCACGTTTCGATATAAGCATTTCTCGGCCCAACTACTGCCATGGTAAAGGCTGAATTGGAATTTGACATCCATGCTAAGGACAAAGTATCACACCGTCATCACACACACAGCGCAGGGGATACTATCATTGGCGTGAACCGATTGTCACATTTCATGATTTTGTGACACCGCTAGGTACATGAACCTTCGTTGTCCATTTTCCATAGCCTGACTCCGATATCGTGACCTCCATTTTATGGTATATTGAGACGTTTCGAAGTCGTGTCGAACTGCCGTATGAAAGACCTAACACCAAGGAAGAATCGGAAACCGGTCGCCGTACTGCTTCATCCCCTGTTCGTAAACCGTTTAGTGACCTGCACGCCTCGACTCGGCAATGACGTTGGTCATCTCCTCAACCTTCCTCTTCGCGCGGCCGAAGGTACCAAGCTGTGTAGCATTAGTATGTTGCCGGCGAGTGCTATGGGTGGCCCATTGCGTCGAGGTTGTGAAGTACATACCCTCTTCTTGGCTAGACGACGAGCGCGCTTGTCCTTGGAGTTTCGGAGCAATTCGATAACACGCTTCTCATATGGGGCAAGTCTGTAGCCACAGAGGTTAGTAATTGACAATCAACCTTGATCGCATAGACTGGTTGGCCAAGATACAGCCTTCCACTTCTGCAGGGAGTGATTGCGACATACCCAGCAACCTCACGAGCGATCTCCCTGACAAAAGCAGTGCGCTTGGACAGGTAGCCCTTCCTTCTCGAGATCCTGGGAGCGGGGGTCCTTGGGGTGACCTCTGTTTACCAAGTTAGCAGCTATTCAATGCCTCCAATGGTTGTCGTGTGTGATTCCATAGCCATGGTGGACGTGCGAAAAAGCGAACGTACTATGGCCGGCGTTGAGGCCGACGATAAGCCCTGACTTCTGCTTGACTTCCTTCGGCATGTTGGCGGTCGTGATGTTGTCGATGGAGTTGGAGTTCGAGAGCTTTCAGTATTCGCCTGGGTTTTCGCTTGAGTGTGTGCGGTCCGTGCGTGTACGCTAGACCGGGAACAGGTGTGGGCCGGTTGGACTGGAGGAGAATCCGTTGACAGGAGCAGCAACCACCAAAACTACCAGCCAAGACCAGTATAAAATTAGCTATATTTGACTCGGCTACATAGGCTGAAAGGTTGATTTTGATATGCGAGAGAATCCGCGTTCTAGATCTGGGTAGTAGGTCTACTAGAAATATGCATTCACCCTCGCATGTACTTGTTGTGTATATTACAGCTCCTTTTCCCGTTCTACATCTTGCTGTCTGCCTTCGTCCTAGCCGCCGTGTTTCTAGATGCATCCAACACAAAGCCCACGTGATTGCTCAACGCTACTAAATCGCCCTCTGCATCATGTACAAAAACAGCCAAATCCATCCGGCCGTTCTTGATCTTCTTTATCTCGACCCTGATCTGTAGCCACTTCACTCCCTCTAAAGGCAGGGGCTTTTTGATATCCAGATTCAACAATAATGTCGGATACCAGAACGGTCCTTGTTTCGGATCTCGAAATGATTCGACAATCTGAGGAAACATATCCGCAACGAACCCGATAGATGTGTTGTTGAAGTTGCTACCATCTGAAAAACATAACCACTCATCTGCGGCACTTTGGTGTGCCTGGCCATCCCGCGGGAAATAGAAGGCGACCTTGCTGCTCGCTTTTCGAAATTTAGCGTAAGGCATCTCATTCATGCGTTTCCAGTTTGGGTCCGCATCTAGCTCTAGCTTCGCAAGATCTACAGAGACAACAGGCGGAGAAAGCTTGTACTTGGTGTCGAACGAGACGCCCTCTTCTTTGTCTATGTTGGAGTTTGTAACATATGCAATAATCTCTTGCCGGCCATCTTGCTCCATGGAGACATGTACGATAGAGGTTTGCCGACCAAGCTTAACGTCATCAACCTTAAAAGTAGCGGGACCAACCTGCGTTCTTCGCAGGAATTCGACGTGTAAAGCTATCGTATGTGGTTGGTTTTGTTTTGATAGGGATGTGCCGAAATGGGTCCTGACAACCTCCAATATCAACCCAGTCACATAGCCTCCATTTGGGACTGTAACGCGTCAGTGAATTATCGTCCAACCGCACGCCTTTTGCGCATTCTGATCACGGGTAGTAATAGCATCGCATCGTTCGCCCCTGAAACCCCAGCAGTAGCAGCGAGAATCTCAGACGCGATGGAAGTACTTAAGCGTTACAGTGACTTACCACTGCCGATGCACCAGTCGTCATATAGGGTACTCGTATATGTATTTGAGGACAGCTTTTCAACCGCGGTTGCTTCCTCCCAGCCTGGCATGTTGGATGGCGGTGTGTATCTGAAATTCGGATAAGAGTCTTCGAACCACGCGCTTTGAGTCTACTTTTCAACTAGAGGACGCGTCGCAAACTGCAGCAAAATGTCACTCAATTGACTTGTGGATGCCTCGGAACAGTTGGAGGTGCTCTAACTATTTCCAGATTTGGAATTGCCTCGGCCGACTTTAAATTGTGGGGGTGAAACCAGTCAAACATCGTCACTCCGCAAGCCATCTTCCTATCTGGCTAGCCGTGTCACGGCAACTCGGCTAAGAAGATGTCTTGCGGTGTGCCTTGCCTTCGCTTTGTCGTGCAGCTCCCATAATACCCCCGGGTCGCTTTTACGAGCTCGATCGAGCTTCCATCAAAATGCCTACCAAGTCTGAATACCCTAGCTTGCCGATACCTGATGTGGACCTCTGGGGGTTCCTATTTGAGAGAAAGGATAAACCGTTTGCGGATGACAAAGGTAGCTTCTACAAAATGACTCAGCCTTAGTCGGATAAAACTTATATTCTCGAACAGTAATATACTTTGACCCTTATAGCAAGCGCTCCTATACCTATGCGCAGGTCAAAGATGCAGCAACCAATTTTGGCAGAGGATTGAAACATCTATGGGATTGGCAGAAGGGTGATGTCCTTGCTTTATACACACCCAATTGTATCGACATTCCCGCGATTACATGGGGTTGCCATTGGGCCGGAGGAATTCTCTCGCCTGCTAATCCTAACTACACCGTCGAGGAATTGGCATTTCAGCTGAAGGATTCTGGGGCTAGAGCTGTGGTCACACAAATACCTTTCATAAAAAATGCACAAGAGGCAGCGAAGAAAGTCGGCATTCCGCTAGACAAAGTCATCGTCATGGGCGACGAGAAGGACCCCTCGCACGCTGTCAAGCACTTTACAAGCATAATTAATACGTCGGGCTCAGCCAAATATCGAAGAACCAAAATGAAAGATCCCACCGAGAATTTGGCTTTCCTGGTGTATTCCTCCGGAACGACTGGTGAGATTCCACAGACGATTCACTAATTGAATGGTATACTCACTCTCTTCCAGGTCATCCCAAGGGTGTCATGCTCACACACGGAAATATTGTCTCAAACACCTTGATGATTAAGGCTGGAGAAGCCGGCCGTTTGAAGTCGACCGGTGGGCCCAGCGGAGATGGAGACAAACTCCTAGCCTTCCTACCCTTCTTCCACATCTACGGTAAGGCGATTAGGCAAATCTCGAGTGTACATAATATTGACAACGAACAGGGCTCACATGCTTGATTCACCAAAGTTTATACTCTGGCCTGCAGCTCGTTGTCATGCCAAAATTTGTTCTCGAAGACTTTTGCAGATTTATTCAAGAACTCAAAGTCACCTTCGCCTACGTCGTACCCCCAGTAGTTTTACTTCTTGGCAAGCATCCTGTAGTTTCCAATTACGACCTCAGCTCAATTAGGATGATGAATAGCGGAGCCGCGCCTTTGACGCGCGAGCTTGTAGATGCTGTAAATAAGAGGTTAGGGTTCCCTGTCAAGCAAGGGTATGGCCTCTCAGAGACCAGTCCGACAACTCATACACAGGCATGGGAAGATTGGGACAAGACAATTGGATCCGTCGGCAAACTTCTACCGTATCAAACCGCTAAATATATGTCTCCTGATGAAAAGGAGATGGCTGTAGGCGAAGTGGGTGAACTTTGGATCAAGGGTCCTAACGTGTTCAAAGGTTACTTGAATAATCCCGAGGGCACAGCTCACGCTCTGACAGCAGATGGCTATTTCAAAACTGGAGATGTTGGGTACCAAGACAAAGACGGCAATTTTTATATTACAGATCGTGTCAAAGAGCTCATCAAGTACAAAGGGTTCCAGGTTCCGCCTGCTGAGCTTGAGGGTATCCTGATTTCACACCCAAAAGTAAACGATGTTGCAGTTATAGGAATTTACGACAAGGAGCAAGCCACAGAGGTGAGTTATTCCACGTCGAAACAGCAAGTGACGCATACACTGACACGATTTTTTTTTTGGCAAAATTGTAGATTCCCAGGGCGTATGTTGTGCCAAAAGACGGACTGGGCAAGACAGAGGTGGAATCAAAAGAGATCGCTGACTGGTTGAGTGCGAAGGTTGCACATCACAAAAAGCTGCGAGGCGGTGTGAGATTTGTTGATGAGATTCCAAAGAGTGTGAGCGGCAAGATACTGCGCAGGGTGCTCAAGGTAAAAGCGCAGGAGGAGATGGAGAACGAAGTAAAGGCGAAGCTATAGGTAGTTCGTTTTTGTTAACCTCATCTATAAATCGCCATTTTCATATCTAGTCTATCAATCTCGGTTCTTTTTACTACTTTACTTTTCACATATGGGCAACCTTGGAAGTATTCTTACTTGATCCGTATTACACCCTGTCTGTGTGAACCTTTGTCTCATTGTCCCTATCGTGGTAGGGCATGTCAATAACCTTGTTCCTAGGTTCCTCATACAATTACAATACTCTTGAGCATGTCTGGACCGAACAAGAAGCGTGCTGCAGAAGGGAATGCCGAAAACCCGGTTGCTAAACGAGTGAGCCTTGAAGTCATCGAGGTCGAGGAAGACGAGTCCTTGTCCCAGGCAGAGGATTTCATGATCATTACCAAAATCCACAGCAACTTCGATGTATTCCCTGCGCCACTCCGCAGGACATTGGAACTTCAGTACTACCTGACTATCAAATCGCGTATGGCTCTATTCTACTCTGGCACGGAGTCAAAAGCCAGGTTTACCTACAATATCGTCACTGAACGGCGTGTCCGCCAATCGAGTCCGAGTGTCGGGCCGAACATTACCATCTGCAAAGCCAACTTCATCTCGCTTGGCCAGGCGAACACTGCCCTGTTGGAGCAGTTTCGGAGAACGCAGAAGGTTGCAATCGCCAAACCCAAATTTGTTTTGCTGGAGAAGCGAGATGGACTGACGAATCCTGAATTTACTCACCTGCATTCACCACATACTGGAGAGATTGGTTGGGGGTTTGATGAGAACGAATGCCTCTCGTTGTTCTTAAACTTTATAGAGAACAACCAGCTGAATGAATTTGTCATCTATGTACAGCAGTTTGAATTGAAGGTGGAGAAAGAGGGTTAATGGTTGAAGCATTTCTTTGTTCAGCGCCCAAGTCTGGGTGAAGAACGGTTGCTGAGCGATAAAATAGACCCATGCAGTGCGGAGCTAAGATCACAACCCCGAGATCCTTCCCAGTGAACCTCGACTCCTCCGCACCAACACCATCTTCTGCACCGCCGCCTGGCATTTGGACTTGCTGTTTTGATATTGACGACTATTTCACTGATTAGGTTTATTCATACGATTCATCAACAGATATTGATCCTCTTGCGCACCCTCGAGGCAGCGACGACCGACCGACACAGTAGAGGAGGCAGGAGCCAAGGACAAACAATATGAACGCACCCGACAGGTACGTGAGGCTTGTTTTCTTCTTTCCCATTGCCATACACAAAGCTGCACTCGCGCACTCGACACATCGATACATCGACACAGCCATGGGCGTCAAAGACAGCGTCGACGACGCGACCCCGGGGTAGGTGGAGTCAACTAACTACCTTTCACTCATTCACCATGAGCGTGAACATGAGAGCAAGGCTTCATTTCGCCACCCCGGGCGCATGCGACTCTGACCAAACAACGCACCTGCGCATGCATAAACGCCCCCGCATACAACAACACTCCTCTACGACCAGTTGAGCACGCAGTAGCAGCACCACCACCACCACCACCAACACCACCGCCTTGCTAGTATGAATCCGGACGGCACGACCGCACCCTCTTGGAATTGTAGGATCGGCAAGCTCATTGAGCATGACCCTAACGCGGGCCTGCGCGACGCTCAAAACCACCGTCATGTTACGCACAAGGCTGACTATGATGCCGAGAATAGGTTCGAGCTCTTTCTACTAGAGGACGGACAGAGCAAGGTCGAGTACAAAGAAGAAACTCGTAAGTGCTTGCCTGCGCTATCTTTGCTCTGCCTACGCTGCCGCTCGCTAACCCCTCCAACCCACAGGCGTTCCCAACACAGCCATCTTCACCTTCAACAAGGAAGATCACACGCTCGGCAATCTCCTGTCCCAGCGCCTTCTCAAGTACGACTACATCACCTTTTCCGGCTACAAGGTGCCCCATCCACTGTTTGCCTCATTTGAGCTCCGCATCTCCACCGACGGCTCCATTACGCCCAAGGATGCCATCATCAAGTGCTGCAAGGACGTTGTTGGCGACCTTGAGATGCTGAAGCAGAGCTTCCAGACGGAGTGGCTTGGCAAGAAGATTGTCAGCGAGGGCGAGGCCGAGCGCATGGCTCGCGAACAAAACACCTTCTAGACCATTCCGAACATGCATTTCCTTGGCGTTTGAAAGACGACCGGTATACCCTTCTAGTCTGGCGTTATGGGATGGTCCAAGACCACAGAGAAGATGCTCGTAAAGTCTACATAGAATACAACGAAGCAACCTGATCAATCACTGTCGTCATACTTGTTTGCCACGTCTCCCAACAAAATGTCATCCGGCGCCGGCCCTCTATGATTCCTCACCCACTCACACTCAACCCTAAAGAAGATCCAGACCCACCTCCTAAACACCTCCAGCACCTCCATAGTAAAAATCCCGCCTTCTAAATCGTTAAAGTGGTCTAAATGTGGACTCAACTTGAGACTCCACGTACAGCGCAACAGGGCATCCATGACAACAGCACCATAGTAAAATTCCTTTGCATGAAACCAACGATGGCGGCGCAGACCCCAGGGGTGCTCGGGGTTGTTACGCTCTTGCGGCGTGGAGAAGAGAGAAAGGTCCCAATCGCGTGCAACATCCCAGTAGAAACTGTAGCCTGAATTGACCATGACGGAGACCATCCACATACGGAACAAGGTGGCTTCTGAGACGCCAAAGGTGGATGGCTCAGGCGAGCGCTGGAGGGCGCTGAGTATTATCACCGGGAAAGCGGTCGAGTATTTAAGTGCGTTAGCCAGGTGTACGCCTCCCCATCCTGTTGCCGGGCTGATTTGGCCTGTCCGTTTATTTGCTTTTTGTACACGTGTGTATTCGGTTAGACACTGCCGTAGCCGTATCAAAGACGGTATGCTGATTACGAAAGGGACCCAGAATGCGCCGCCGCAATTCCGGTTTGGAGGACCGGTGGAGCTGCGGGACGAGAAGAACATGCACAGTGAGACAAATAAATCGCCCAAGACTTTTGCATAACTCGTCAGAGCATCAGCGAGCAGGATGTCTCCAAATTTGCCGTCCTGGGCTTCGGCTATTCCGCCGATGCTGATGCGCTTGAGTGTTGCGAGCGTCCTGCTGCGTCCGTTGCGTGAGACAAAGGGTATGGGAGCAATGAAACCGATGACGAGGACGATGAGATACAGGTTGGGTAGGATCTGCCATGCCGCAATATCCTTTGGGGACCCATTCGTCAGGGTCCAGAAGAGCAGGAGCGAGAGGACGAGCGGGATGGAGAGGAACGTGGCGATGCGGTAGCAGGAGAGGTGATGTGAGGGGTGATGAGGCGAAGTACGTCCTGGGTAGCGTATCAGGCTGGGTACATCGATTTTTATGAGCGAGAGGTAGTGCAAGTTGAGGCCCCATGCCCAGATGCCTATGGAGGAGACGGTCAGTATGGCGCGAGGTGCTGGCGCTTTTTGCGCAGAGATTGGCGTACCTAAGACAATGATGAGAGCGACTCGGTACGGCAGCGGAAGAATGCGACTGAAGCCATCGAGTTCAGGCTCAACGGCGGGATCACCGTCCATGTTGGAGTTGTGTGCGAATTACCGGTACTACTGCTGCTTCCCCGCCACGGTGAACTCTCTCAGGCATGAGATCGAACGTCTCGCTCTCTTCGCCGTCCGGCTGGGCGTAAGGCGTGCGGTATTGTTAAAAGGGTAGCGCGTGTCCACTTCCCTCATCCAGGAGGTTTGACAGGAAATCAGAGCCGCTTGCCACTAACCACGCCCCCCTGCAGTTACGTCAGCTGTGGCTCCTGCTTTCAGCCGCATTCTAGCTGTTCTGGGACAGCACCGCGGCCTTCCCCAAAGAGCTGGACCATGACAACCATCATCGACACGACAATCTGACGCTTTCCCGCTGCATGCAATTGGGTTGCATCACCCACTTGTCAATCATCTGTCTCCAGGCATAAGCGACTCCACGCCTTCTCCACACTCTATCCTCCTCCACCCCATCCACAATATTTTTGCCGTTGCCGTACCTTGATAAAAGTTTACACTCGCCGGTTCCCACACCCCCAACCCCCCACCCTACGGCCCACAATGTCTCCCCTCTCTGTCCCCAAGGTCTTCATGGCTGGCGGTGCTGTCGGATTTGGCTACTACCTCTTCATGCGCCAATACTGGTTCCCGAACCCCTACAAAACACAAGGTGTACAAAATATCGAAGACAGATTCTCTGCCGGCGGCAGTCATCCTACACATACGCCCGGCACCGCCACCAAGCGTGGTACGAGTAATTTAATCCCTGGCTTATTTGACCATCCGTACCGTCGCAAGAATTAGGTGCGAAATCATGCTAACTGAACGCTTCTTCCCCAGGCTCTTCGTCCGATAACGAGAGTAGGACACAGGACGGACACAAGGGTCCCGATTCAGATCATTTCAAGCAGAATATTTCATCGCAGCAATCAGAGGTATCTATCTCTTCGCGATAGAGCCATAGCCCGATTGCTAATGCCAAATAGCCTGTCTGGCCCGAGAAGTTCAACGAGATTCAATACAACAACCCCAAAGGCAAATAAATATTTCGCCATGACCGATCGACCTGCAGATATGGACGTCAAAGGCAAATCTACGCAGGATACCAAAGTCATTGTCTAGTGGCCGCCACTCGGCTCTTCCTGGCTTCCATCGTTTTTCCAAAAACAGAAGTTGGGTATGTCGACAATTTATATATCGATGCACCATGAAATTAGGGAGACTTGTTTTAAAGTGCTGTTGACAAATAAAAAAATGCAAATCAGAATTCAAGCTCGTATGCCACGTATTGTAAGAAAACTGTCGACTGACAAGTTAGTGAACCACAACCTGTCAACTCGTCAGGTCTCATGTGCACTCAGCAGACAATCACACCTCTGGGCGTGGCGACCAACAACGAAGCAGCAATAGTGTAGGCAGAACGTATTTAACAAACATGCGGAGACAAGAACGGTCATGACGAGGTAGCATTTATGAAGCATACATCGCTCGACTTTGCGTCGAGCTTCCATGATATTCGGAAATTCTATAGCCCGAACCATCAAAAGTCCTCCTTCCAGCCCACAACGTGACAAACGACAAGAGCACCGCTTCAACGCCCGCAACGTCCTCCATCCTTGAAACCAGTTTTAGTTCGCAAGTTGCACGCTGGCAAACAACGCCAATGAGACAAAATTAAATGGTATATATACAGTGCTGTGCATAACAGGGTTTGGAATATATTGGCCACCTCGCAGAGGTGAATTTACTCATCAAGCGTCTGATCACGACCGATTGATTTGTGCTTGCTGCATGCCTGGACTCTGTTGCATCTGTGCATTCTGCGGCGTCGCACTCCTACTTGGCGGCCGAGCGCTCATTACTGGGCTGCCCGCTTGCTGTCGTGCCTGCATCATGATCTGTTGTTGGACGAGCTGTTGTTGATAGTTCTGCACTGCATTTGGCGCCGGAGAACTGCCAGCCATCCCGCCATTCTGAGTATGGAAATGATTATTCCCAATCTGCGGGGCTGGGGACATGCCAGAAGAGCCTGCTGCAGCGTTCATTGCCTGTACGGCCTGTGCGCGTTGGTGCTTAGCCATGATCCGTTGAAGATGATCTGAAGCGGCCTTCTGAATTTGTTCGTGACTCCATTCTGGATGTTGCTGCTTTAACGTGGCCTGGATCTGCACTATTCCCGGCATGTGGCCACTAGATACAGGTCGCGCAGGAGTTTGCGTGTTGCCGTTGATCTGATTTGTCCGAGGAGATCCAACGTTGTTAGTCATTCCGTTCCTGGCCCCATTCATATTACCATTCATATTCCCCGACAAATTCTGATTTGACATTGAAGCCACCATATTTGCGTTAGGGATGTTATTCATGCCCATACCCTGGGTTATATTGCTGGCCATATTGATCTGCTGCTGTTGGAGTTGGAATTGGTGCTGCTGATTTGTATTTGGGAATTGTCCTCGTTGCATGGCCATGTGCATTTGGTTTGGAGGACCCATGCGTTGGGCACTCTGCATGTTGCCTTGCATCTGAGCTTGGGGAACGCCAGTGGCCCCCATTGGCATACCAGTCATGTTTCCATTAGCAAAATTCATCCCTTGCTGACTTTGATGGGCTCGTGCAGCCATTGCAGCCATATTCTGGCCCTGCTGTGAGGCCGCGTTAGCCGATTGTGCGGAGACATTAGGGTTCGTCCCGGGAGGCGCGTTTCGCTGCATTTGATTGAGTCCATTGGCCAACCTGCCTTGAGCTTGCATTTGAGCTTGGCGTTGTGCCATCTGATACTGCGACTGGTCAGATTTGTAATATTTGGCGGGCATTGCACTAACTCTATGCAACTCCTGTTGCTCTCTCTTATCCTTTGCATCATTCTCCCATTTGAAACGACTAATCTCTTGTGGCGTACGAACATTGTTCTTTGGTGCGACAGGTTCGTGGGCTTTACGCAAAGCGGCAGCCTTTTGAGATTCTGCTTGCTTGTGTGCAGCAGATTCACGCTTTCTAGCCAGCTTACGCATACCATCAATGATCGCAAGATGTCGATTCTCTCTCCTTCTTTCGACTCGTATTGGCGTGGTAGTAGGCCGCCTTCGTGGTTGAGCCGAAGTTTGTCCTTGTTGCTGCTGCTGTTGTTGGGCTTGATATTGTGCAAAAACCGTCTTATTTGCTTGTTCTAGACGGCCCTGGTAAGTACGGAAGTATTGAGTTTTAGACATCTCAGCGGGTAGACCTTCCAATTGTACCCAACGTTCAAAGCATTCCCAGGGAGTTCGTCGGCCTGAACCAGATACAAACATAGACGGTAATGACAGTTGCTGAGAAACTAATGACCAGTTAAATGTGAACTCTTTCACTAACGCCCGAAGTTTTTGGTCTTCTTCCCATAACCACTGCGATGGAGTCCTGTGCTCAAAGAACGCAACCGACGGCATGTTGAACTCCGTCGGGGGCCGGAATTGGTGCGCAGCCTGCAGACGGTCACGCACATGCTTGTTCTCTGCATTGAAGAGCGCAACATCAGTCATCTCCGGAGGCAGATCGTTCCGACAGAACAGCCTTCGGCCAGGAGTCGATGGCATCGAATGTTCAGCAGAGGTCCCAGATCGGCTTGGTGGCGTAGACGGTTCATCTTCAGAATCGTAATCGTACCTGCTTCGTTTTCTTGGGGGTCCTTTGATCTGAGAAACTAGCTTTCCAGTAACGTACTTAGAGACGGGAAGGATATGCGGCTCGGCTACCGAGAATGGACAGCCGTCGCTTGAACCTTCAAGTATAGGTTCATAGAATGGCAACTCGTGGAACATGGTGTCGCTAGCGGATGTGCGGTGAATCTTAATGACAACATCGTTAAAGCCCAATGAGAAAATCCCAGTCGGAGGACCGGTGCTGAGAGGAGTGTACAGCTCATCCTCATCGGCGAATGATTCACTTTCTGTTTCGTGTGCATGAGACTGCACAAGATCCGGTGTTGGGGCATCGTTCATGTCCTCATCGTCGTGCCCTTCAAACTTCGCAGATTGGGGAATGCGTGCGTTGATACGCAATACGACACGATCTTCAAGGCTGCTTTGCACATACTCTGCACACCAATCGGCAAAAGTAGCCGCAAGCGTTTTCTTCCATTTCCTTTCTTCTCTGAAATCAGTCTGCATCGCTTTCATTTCGAGAAGGAGCTGGTCATGGTGGGTGAAAGGGCGTTCAGGCTCAACCGATTTCTGAAGTTGTCGTAAGGACCAGCGATTTGCATTTTGCAGCTGATAAACTCGTTTCAGAATTTTGTAGTCCTGGTGTTCACGGATCATAGCCAGAGTCCCCGTTGTCGAGACTGTTTTCCGTGCAGATGACACAAGCTCCTGTAGAGGTGTCGATCTTGGAGGGTGGTGGGCTTGATACTTGAAGAGGCCCTCAAGGTAGTCTCGGCTTGAGTCTTCTGATGCTCCTTGTAGGGAAGCATAATCCTCGTTGTGAGCCTGCAACGCTTTCGAACTTCGGCGTGGGGTCTTCTTAGCAAAGACAACTGTTGAGACTGCCTTCGACTGTAGATCACGAGTTCTCGGGCGAGGTGGACTAACTGATGTTGAGAGATTGGATGAGCGAGGCGTCAGCACTGTTTTGGGCGCGGCCTTGTCTGCGAGAATTTCCGAGATCGACTTCTGTCGGACAGCACTAGATGCGACTCGTGTTGTCGTGTGGTCACGTCGCGGTGTGTGCGCGCTAGTACCTCTTTGCTCCGTCAGGACTGGCGCATCACCCATCTCGACATCGTTGTCTGCAGGCGGCGTTGGATGTGAGTCTGCCTCCTCAATCTTACAGGTGGTATCATCGGTCATATCTGGATCTATTGTCGAGGGCTCAGGCGCAGTTGTGGTAGGAGTTGGCAATGAATCTGCGGGATGGTCTGGTACAGTTCGAGTCTCAATGAAGTGCTGACGTGTAGATGTTCTATCGCGTACGACTTCGTCCGCATGTAGAAGTAGCCCGTTTGCCGAGCCTGTAGTTGATCCACTGAGTCTACCCTTTCCATCCCGAGCCATACGAATTGCTTGTTCGTCTTCCAATTGCTTCTCAATTTCGGGTGTTGGTGATTCAATGTCGCGCGCACGTTCTCGAGCCTCTCTCATTTGTTGCTGTAACGCACGCTCATGATCTTCTTTCACTTGTTGTGCAGCAGGATCCAAGGAATCACTTGTCTGTGGCGGTGGCTGGGAAAGCTCGTGGAAGGACCCGGTATCAGGACTAGTATCGGGTGACTGATGCGGCGCGTGTGGAGTTGCTTGAGAGTACGCGCCTACAGTAGACGACGGAGAGGAGACCAGATCTGCATGACCATTGGCATTCGATATTCCAGCCTTTTCATCTTCTCTTTGCTCCTTTTCAGTAACCTTTTCCGGTTTGCGTTCCGCCTCGCGCAATCTTGTTTCTTGGTGCTCTTGCGGTGGCAGGCGAATAGCCTGGGGTCCCGTTTGTTTATCGTCAACGACAGAATTCTCTGCAATGGTAGCATTTGACTTGTCATCTGCGTTGAGAGTGACGATTGCAGGTGGTTCCACAGATGGTTCATCAGCAGCACAATCATCCGAGACTTCAAGATCCTGAACAGCCGGCACATGGGTAACTTCATCTGAGGTACCAGAAGTTTTATCGTTTACTCTACCATCCACGTTTGAAACAGCAGGAGATGGGGCCTCGCCTTGAGAAGCAACCGAAGACTGCCTAGCATTACCGGCCGTATTCGGTTGCGCAGGAAGCTCAGTCGGGGGGGGTGCCTGTGCGACGACAGAGGGCGAAGCAGACGCGGCGCGTAGCTGTTCCTCGAGGCTAGGCGGACTGATGATAGGAGATGGTGACGGTTTTGGAAAATCAGAATGGCCGGATTTTAGAGAGGCCTGGAAGGGTAACGTGGATGCCAGTGGTTGTTGTTGGTCGGCGCTTGTTATGGGGAAGGGGAGAGTTGCATCGTTGAAGCGTCGACCTCTAGAGACGCGAACATGTTAGTGGAATAGGACGACGATGAAAATAAAAGAATTTTATACTAAATAACATTAAACTTACTTTGCTTGGTCATTTTCTTCAAGAAATTTGGCCTCGTGTTGATCAGGTGGAGTGCTGTAGGTCCAGTCTACTTGAGGCGGGTGGCCGGTGTGCAACAGGCCGGCGGTTACTTTCCATAGGGCGCGAAGATGGCGCTCACGAGTTAACAAGCAGTTTCTAGAACGCGAAATCAGCACCACCACGCGAAAATTTAAAATAAAACAAGCGATTCGACGTGTCGCATCAATACATAGATTGATATAAAGTGTAATGCGACAATATCGGGACGAGTTACTCACGAGATCTGGTTCTGTCTTTCCCGTATTGCTGCATCTCTTAGGCCGCTGAGGGACATATGAGGACCGGATTCTGGTGGCCGACATCCGTTATCCACGAGTGCCGCCAATGTGATGATTTTAGAAGGTTGTTGAACGCGTTTGTTGATGAAGTTGTGGTTGACAATACGCTGAACGATGGGGTTGACATGCGCGCCAGGAGTGAGGAAGGACCGCTTTGGCTGCCCCCGCGGTACCGCCTGCCGCCTCCGTGATAACCTTGCGCTAACGCCGTGTCCGGCAAAGCGCCAGCGGCAGAATTTGTGCCAGTCCCAAAATTTCTTGGGCCTTGAACTGCCCTCTTGAACAACGTAACTTTGTGGTTTTACACTTTGAATAATCATGGCGAAAAGGAAACGAGAGGCTGTTGATGGGGCTGCCGCGGTAAAGGCGCTCAAGAGCAGGAAAGAGACAACCGCGTCGGTACCAGAACATGCTGTAGGTGAGAGAGGCGCTGTTGCGGTCGCAAGCAGAAGCAAACTGGCACAACCCACTCCTGCACCAACACCCGCAAGCCCAGACGCAGATGTAAAGACCATCCAAGTAATAACGGGCTCATACGAGCGCGTTTTGCACGGATTTGTAGCAACAGTACCGTATACACTGATCACGGGACAAGAGGTACCTACTACGCCTGAGCTCGGGAAGGCCAAGATTGATTTCTCTGATACATTCTTGTTCAACGCTCACACTTCTGCCATTCGCTGTCTGGCCCTATCGCCAGTTTCGGAAGAGGCCTCGAAAGTTATGTTGGCCACTGGCGGTACAGATGAGCGCATCAACCTGTTCTCTCTGTCTACCGCACCTCCAGCCAAATCAAAGTCGCAACCAAAACTACCCTCCCTCCATGGCGCTTCCATTACCGAAAATCCCAAAAACAAAGAGCTCGGCTCTTTGCTCCATCACTCATCCAATATCACAGCCCTCTACTTTCCCACACGGAGTAAACTACTCAGCGCAGCCGAAGACAGCACTATAGCGATCACTCGTACACGAGACTGGACAGCATTATCGACAATAAAAGCGCCAATACCTAAACCGCAAGGAAGGCCCAGTGGAGACACAGCTGGACCGGGAGAAGTACCCGCGGGAATCAATGATTTTGCAGTCCACCCTAGTATGAAACTGATGGTCAGCGTCGGCAAGGGGGAGAAATGCATGCGACTTTGGAATCTTGTAACGGGAAAAAAGGCAGGTGTGCTTAACTTTGGCCGAGATGTGCTCACTGCGGGAGGAGAAGGCCGATTTGGGTCCGGAGAAGGGCGACGAGTTATCTGGGACCAAGATGGAGAAGAGTTCACGGTTGCGTTCGAGCGAGGTGCTGTTATCTTCAGTATCGACTCGAAACCGAAAGCAAAGATTGTTCCAACACCAAAGACAAAATTACATCAACTGCACTATCTCCCATCTGAAGCGCACCCGACAACAATCCTGGTGTCGACGGAAGATGGTCGCGTGCTACTATACGACACCAGCGCCACAACTTCAACAAATCAAGACGCCAAATCGATAAAAGACGATATACCTTCCAGTAAACTTATCGCGCAGATTGGAGGCCCAGGTGCTGGCATAACAGGCCGCGTCAAAGATTTCGAGATCCTTCCGCTCTCTGTAACCACCCCATCCACCTTTCTCGTCATCACCGGTAGTAGCGACGGCACAGTGCGCATGTGGTCTTTCAACGTGAAAGAATTGGAAGGCGATGCGTCTGTCGAGCGACCCGAAGGGTATGCCGCGAAGCAAGTGGGAAAATTGTTCGGGACATACACAACCGGCACTAGAATTACATGTCTGAAAGCCTTTGAAATGACCGGGACATCTGACACAGGGGAAGATGAAGATATCATTGAGAGTCACAATGATGAATCGAGCATCGACGAAGAGAGCGAATGAGGTGCGACTTATATTGGATACCACTACCTGTGCGTCGTCATTGCACTACATCCATCCGGTAATTCCGACAATTAAACAGATGGGTATGAATTGCTTAAGGCATTACTGATGGGTCTAAATTACTGGCGATTAGGCTATATATTTGACCGACTGTTATTACAAGGTTTCGTGATCAGGCAATGCACACATTCTAAGAATCCGTGGGGGCGGACAAAAAAGAAATCTGAAGCGCTTAGTACCTGAGGACACTTTGCTACATTTCTGACATGAATAGCCTTATAGATCAGGCCATATCATGTACGATTTTTGAACTATTTATTCAATTATCCAATGTAAAGGTAGTCATCATACCATACGCTTGACAGCCGGTATCCCCCGGTTACTTTGACATATCAATTTGCCTCGTCATCATTTTAACAGGTGTGAGGCCGTTCGAACCATGTGCCCCTAGACCATACGAAGCTTAAGTTCGGTCGCAAGTTGAGCCACCTGCCGTACCTTCAAACATATATATTCTCCCTTCACCATCCGTGCGCAAGTCATATGCACAAGTGCTTCAACAGCATGCCAAATAGAAAACCTATGCTCTTGTCTAGTTTGGCTTCCTCCTTTTCCACTCATAAGCACCTAAGGCTTATAATATGTTTCACATCCACACTTATTACCCTATCTCCATCGAAGCTACGAGGTATGTGAAGCCTTAAGGGTGGTCCTGGTATCATAGTATCCTCGGCCTTTCGTCAAATTCAATAATCCACTCCTTCGGTAGATACCATAGACGCTACGAATAATTAGAGAGAATATTTCACAATCCCTTAGGCTACTTTGACCTTTGTAACGCGGTAAAGACCGTAATTCACATGGTATGTGTTTGGGTTTGCGAGTGTATGGCCATATACAAATCCCAGTCAAGACTAGGTACAGTGATCACAAACTCGGTTACATGTCCAACCACTAATTGACGAGCCCCATCCTGATGCGTAACACATATCTAGCAGCAAACAAACGCACAGATCTAGCCAAAGATAGGACAAATTTGAGCTATTATATCGGAATGTTCGATATCGCGAATAATGAATTGCGGCGAGGATGGATCGGCCTTGTTTCAAGCATCCCGCGTTCCGATAGAATCGACGAATCATTAAATTGCTGAGCAACAAAGATCCTAGACCGATACGACAGAAATGAAACGGGTTATGCATGGAGTGCCAAATTAGAGGAAAGTAAGCGCTGATCGGAGACTTGGCTTACTTCATCGATCCTGCCAATATTTACATTTACCGAGTATCCTGCACATTTATGTAGTGTAAGATATATTTAGAGGCGTGTTGTACTCCGAATGGGTCGAGGAATTGGCTTGGGATCCAGTGGGGCAATCCACTCGTTGCTAGAGTGTCAAGCACATCAATTCAACATTGCTCAACCAAAACCGCATAAACGAGTTGACATGATGCCATTAAGAGATACTCATAAAGCACTACCGTGCATGCCCATTCTACCACATTCCCGAAACCTAAAACGCCTTTCGCAAATAATTACAAACGCTGATCTACCTCGCTCAAATGCGTTCAAGCACACGCCTCACAAGCCTCGCCACACGGCACCTCGATACCCTCGAGTACAATTGGCTTGCTCAAATCGCTGGGCACAATGCTCTCCTCGTCCTCGCCCTTTTCGCTTCCAAGCGCAGAATCGCTTCGTCGTGCGGTTTCCTCTTCAATGTAGGCATATTCGTTCCTCCACTCGCAAAGCATACGACTCGTAACATTGCTTCCACCGCACAGCACAATGACAACCTTGTCATCGGGCTTAACGGGCCGGCCCAGTGCCTTTTCTAATCGTCCGTCGTAGCAGAGGGCGACGTTAATGCCGCAAGCTAGCTCGACCATGATACGTTCGTCGTCAGCGAGACGCCAGCAGCCCATTGCAGCTTCAGCATCAGGCAATACTACGCTTCGAACATTACTTCGTTGGCCGTACTTGAATGTCTTGTCTGTTACACGGGCGCATCCCAGGCTAGTGGCCTGGCTTGTGATTTTGGGTAGGGTGATGAGCTCTCGTGCTTGGAGGGCGGCACTGAGTGACTCGGCACCAGCAGTTTCCATAGCGAGGATGGTGGTATCGTACATGGATAAATTGTCCATGGCTTGGCAAATCCCATTCATGAGGCCGCCGCCACCGACGGAGCAGATGAGGACGTCTGGTGCGGACTGTTGAGGCATTTGCTGGGCGATTTCGTACATGACAGACGAGTTGCCTTCCCAGATATCGGGGTGGTCAAAAGGTGGGCAGTAGATTGTTGAGGTCTCAGCCTGAAGCAGTTAGATCGATGTACATGAGTTGAGAGTGGGACAATACATGTCGAGGTGAACTTACATAAGGCATAACATGCTCCTTCAGATAAGTATCCGCATCTCTCCAAGCAGCGCCATATTGAATAACATCATAAGCTCCTGCGGCTCGCAGCTTAGTAACCATCAATGATGCTGTCGCTGTTGGGACGACAACTGTGCATTGTAGGCCAAGGGCGCGGGCCGAATGGACAGCAGCGAGTCCTGCGTTGCCGCCGCTAGATGCGAAGATGTGAGGCTTAGATCCGGAAGGTAGCTCTTCTAAACGGCGAAGAATATAGTTCCCAATGCCTCTGAATGGATGTTAGTATATGGCCAGGAAGTTGTGAGCAAGTGATGACTTGCCGTGATTTGAATGATCCGGAAGGTTGGAGGTTTTCGAGCTTGAGGAAGACTCTGCTTCTACGATTTAGAACTTCCCTTTCTCAAAAATATTGCGAACGACGGGATAGGAATTCAGGGGCACTGGTGTAGTAGTGTAGCGGGAGTGTGACCGTACCATCCTGCAGCTTCCGACAAAGCATAAGATTCCCTAAGAGGTGTTTGGACCCAAGGATTTTGTTGTACCTTTTGCTCAGTGTGGTACTCCTGGGCAATTTTTGTGGCGGATAGTCTGAGATACTCCTTGACGGCCATTTCGGTGATTGAATTGGAATTTCAAACTTGAAAGCTGTTACGAGGGAAAAGAAGAATAACAAGAGGAAGAGAGCTGACAATCGTTGTAGAGGGCTGATATCTCACACTGATACAAGGCCTTTGACTCTTTATCACTACGCCAACAAACCTAACTATGGTCTTATCGGCTCCGCACTAACCCGCTACCCCAGAATATTTTGCCCGGTCCTTCCCTCAATTCCGACGGAGAACATGTGCCCACAGGCCGCAACTTGGCCATCCATTACCCTATAATTGCTAGAAATTACCCTATAAGAATTCGATAAGCCCAAGCTCTGCGTGTTGCACCCGCAGAATGAGCAAAATGACATAAGCATGAGACGTGGCTAGAAATCTTGTGGCCATGGTTAAGATTACCTGTTGCGGTTATCCACGGCGGCGTTTCTGCCAGGGAATACCGCCTTTCAAGATATACTGATACACCAGGGTCGGCGCGGCGCGCCCTCCCTATCGCATATCGCAGATACTCTCTTCCTCACCAACGCTTAAGTGCATGCAGAAAGCTGACCCAGGAGCCCATATGTCTAAGATATCTCGGAAGAGTGGACTTCTTTCGGAGGCCTTGTTGAAGTGCACTGCGGTCGATTTGCGGGGTTAGTGTTACAGTAAGTGACGGGAGGACGGTGAGCGAGCTACATCATGTGCATGCAAAGCTTAAGCCTCGAGCGTGTTCTAGACCGGCTTTGGTATTGGTTTGCCTGCTATTATTGTTGCGTCTGTCTCATGCATCTCATGCCTGTCCTCGTGGGTAGCTCACCATGCGGAACCGCACATTGCCTTCGTAATGCAACGATCCATCAATGCCAGCGGGGCATCATATGCTCCGATTTTCTCCTATCGTGATCCCAACTTGGTGTTTAGGCTGCGACTTGTGGACGCGCCAACAAGCCTTTCCGGAAGTTCCAGTAATTAGCTCTGATGGGATCATATTTCGTAGCCAGCAGGTCCAGTGCTTTCTCAGCTTCGCCTTTATTGTTTTCTTCTTCGGCATAGATGTCAGCTAAGAGGTCGAGGGCATGGCTGGAGTAGACTTCTTCGGGTCTGTCCAGATCGGCAAACTCGAGTGCGAAATCCTTTAGTGTGGATTTGGGTAGTTGTGCCACCCGAATGATGCCTGAGAGGTAATTCCAAGGGCTCTGATTCTGAGGCGCTTTGCGGGTAGCCGTTTTAGTGTATCTGATCCGCGATTAGCATAGTTGCGGCTACTGCTAGTAAGCATGTGAAGGACACACTCGACTTCCCGCTTCGCAATCTCTTCACTCGGCTTTCCATCACGACCACCAACTACGAGATAGTATCGGTGATTCCAAGCCGAATTATTCCTTACATCAGCTTCGATCATTTCCTCCGTCCACTCTAACTCTTCGCGTTTGTCGAACAGATCAAACCGCTTAACTAACCATTGCCTATAACTCCATACATGGTAGTTCTTAGAGTCCTGCACTAGCATAGTGTTAATAAACTCAGGCTCACCCTCTGGTGAGCCAAGTGCGTCGATGATTGTCTGCCGATGGTGCCAAATTTGGTAATTCTTGAGATGCTTGAGCGCCGTTGGATTCAGCCATGCAATCTCGTCTCGGAGCGGAATACCAAGCTCTGATACAGTTTTTGCGCGATATAACCTGCAATGGTCAATTTATGTACTTCAACAGTCCTACGCGCATTGGAAATATTGAGCTACCATCTACTTTGGTAGTACTTCCTGACTACAAACTCACCAAACGGTATAATGTGCAGGGTTCATGCTAATAATGTGTTCTGTAAGACCAAGCACTCTCTGGCTGAACTCGTTCTTCGCCATTACCGCACGCAGGTAGCCCATGGCCTCGCTATACTCCTCGGTGTATGCGATTGCGGCGAGCGGATGCAACCCCCCATCGTCCTGTGCCAGCGGTTCGATGTCCGCCCACGCCTCATCGTCATGGTAATATTTTGGCATTTTCTTGTTTTCCCTAGGCGATGACAAGGATGCACTGCGCATGTAGATGCTTGCGTGCAGGAGGTAGTATGGGGAGAGCAAAATGGTCGAGAGCCAGGTGCGAATGAGGTTTAAGGCAAGGATGGTGGGGTGTGATCAAGCTCCCAGAACGTCGCGCTTGGCGGAAACTCTTCCTCTTTCAAACATTTTTGAGGAACAATAGCAGCCGTTTGCATGTCATCTAACCCTGTTATTTACATTAATTATTTCAAACCCACCCGCTCAAAGGGTGCCCCTTGAAGAAATATGTTTTCACTGGCATTTCTCACCTGCACGGTCTATGCTATGGGCCATCTATATGTGTTGATTGGGCACTCTCATTTCTCAATCTAATGTAAAATAAAATACATTCTCACAGGTTCATAGTGACCGTCAGACTGTTGCTGTGCACCAAAAGAACTGGCGGTAGTTCCTGACACAAAACCTCCAGGTCGCTGATGTACTTTACGCTCTCCGTCTCACTATCGCATGTACCTTCAGTAGGACTTGGTAGAGTTGTGAAGACTACAGCCGTATCTTCAGATTGTTGGCGTATGAGCTCATTCAGAATCAGATGTTGGGCCCGACAAGGGAGATCGTTGAACGACAGTGGTATTGCCTGTTGGGCCGGGAAGCCTGACGCAGGTGTGGCAGTATGGCTTGACGCAGAGACCGGTACAGGGCTGCCAGCAACAGATATATGGGGCGAGGGCATCTGCGCAGCGATAGTCGCAAGCCGCGCGGGTTCGACTGGAGCCTCGCCAATGGGACCCTTCTTCCTTGCTGCCTCTGGCGAAGGAGTATCAACAAACATAATGGACGGGCCTGCGGCTTCTTCGGATGCAACAGCTGCTCGAGGGGTGGGATTCGATGTGAACTTTGGTAGTGATGACTCACGGAGGGACGGAGGGTGGACGAAAGCTCTGCTGTGTGATGACGATGAGAGCTGGGATGGGGGGCTCGCCCTGCTGCCCGTCTTCTTTCCTTTTCCTCCGGGTTTCATTACTAATGAGTCAGGTGCGGCGGGGCTGGGGAGTAGCCTTGGGGGTGCTACGGATTCTGACATTGGCTGTTCTTGGTCGATCGAATTACCTTTTGGCGAGCCCTGTGCACCTCTCCGGATTGCTCTTCGAAGATCAACCTTTCGTGAGAAGAATGGAGATTCAGTCCCGTGTGTTATTCTTCTCGCCCTATTTGGCACAATGCAGTGTCTACCACCATCACTCTCATCTGAGGAGGCATCTAGATCATACTCGTCAAGGTTACTACCACTAACAACGGCTTCACTCTCTGAAACAACAGCCTCATCATTAGCCTCATCGCCTCTTCCATTGGAGGATCGAAGTGAGTTACTGTCGCTATCAATACCAAAATTCGTAGGTAGCGTTTGGCTCCGGATTCCACATGTAGCTCCTGCGTCACTCAAGTCAGCCACAGAAGCCCTGCTCCTGGCATCATGTAGCATTTTCTGGAGCGCGGAGAAGCGCTTTGGCTTTTTCTCGCGTCGCCCGTGTTGAAAAGCTGCTGTGGGCCATTGCGTGATGGCTTCAAGAATGTTAGTGGCTTGCGTAAGCTCCTGGCTTGCACTCATATTTGCCGGTTGCCGAAGCTGTTTAATGTCCTGCCACCATCGTTCATCCTCGAGAGAGAGATCGATGTCTCTTGCCGTCTGGTCAAGGTCACCATCATCTCGTCCATTGACGATAACCTCGTACATCTTTAAGTCCCCATTAGCTAGCCAGAAAACGAGGATTTCGGCTTGGATTCTGAGATTCCTGAGCAGTGTTGTGACCCTATCACGTTCCTCCTCGACATCTGATTCATATTCAACAAATACACATACTCGCAATTTGTACATGCTTTTCCATGATGGGACGGTATGCAGTATACAACCAAGCTGCAGAATCAATGTGTATGTATCAAAGTTGGTCGTCAGCGTATTTTTTCGACTGGGCTCATTGCCAGCAGTTGCGATTTCTGCTGACATTTGTATAGGCCATAGATCGATATAGGTTTTCGAAGGCTCTATAATGTCTGTGGTTCCTAGTCCCACCATACTAAGAGCTCTCTGCCTTTTAGTGGGTCCGGTCGCAGGGACCTCGAGTTCTTTAAATCCTTTTCCAATAGCAACATTTGCCTGCAGACGCAAGACAAGGTCCTCGATGACTGTGACATAACTCTTGATTCCAATAGCATCCTCGGACTTCATTGCATCAGTTGGTAGAGTTCCCTGCATACCGCCGGATTGTCTTCGTCCCGCTGCTGCTTGAACGGCCTTGCGTGACACAGCGTGATTAGCAGCTTTGCTCGACGGTCTAGATGGTTGAGGGGAAGGAATGTGGTTGTATGGCTGAGTTTCTCTGAGCTCAGGCAGATTGTAAAATCCCATTACAACAATGTTGGGCCGCATGCCACCCAGTCCCGCACCTAGTATAAGATTGCGTGCACCCCATTCTACTGCTGGCGAAATAGCGATATTGACGAAAGCTTTTATCTTCGAAAAGTCAATGTATTTGGTCCATGACTGTTGTTGCCTTCTGGCCTCAGGAACGGCTTCGGCAAAATTCGAAGCAACGATGACATGCCCTAGGACAAAGAGACCACCTTTTTTAAGTGAATTACAGAATTGAATCAGCTTATATTGGCGTCTCGGATCGTTGACCAACAGTAGAATCTGCGGTCTCCAAAATTTGACATGTTCTTGTCGCAGCCGAAGAAGATACTTTCGGACCTGGTGGTATATAAGACCTTGGCTAACATCGCCCCACGGTTTTGGTGGAGTGGTGTAATGGATGAGCAGGAAAATAGCCATCAGGAGGGCCACGCAACCGGAAGCGTAGACACCATCAACAAAAAACATTGTTGCACCACAAGCAATCGTGCCCACGGCGGCTGTTCGAAGATCGAAGAAGTGAAACGACGGGCGGAAGTTTGGAGCAGACCCTAATTTGAGGAGAAAACAAGCCAGATTTGTGACAAGGAATGTCATCAAGTACTATCTTTATGGTTAGCTTGGTTCTATTGGAAAGCGTCGAGCACATAAAATGAGGAACGGGTGACTTGTTACAGACTCGGGAAATAACTAGTAATACTTGTGACAGGGATTTTATGAAGGCCTAGGAGAAATCGACCCACCGTCATTGTGATAAATGAAGCAATTTGATTGATATTGGCGAACATGGTGATCTGAGCAATTGCATACGTGATACAGACCGCATATATCGGTTCGTCTGATTTTTTCGTGCCCTGACCAAAAAGTGAAAGTCCAGGTATCAAGTGATCTCGAGCGAGCGCTTGCAACAATTTTGCGGAGCCAATAACACCCATGAGCACAGAGAAGAGTGACGTGCTGATTTCCCCAAGAAGAATCACGATTCCCGATAAATTTGTCTACATTGCGTTAGTGGTGTTGGCTCTTCTACAGAATAGTGCATCAAGTTTGGATCCGGTAAGGTTTGAAAAGAGTGGGCTGTTCTAAGAGTAACTACAGGTTTGAAGACTTTTGTAGAAATACAAACTCACAAGTTGAATGACGTTTGTATTCATGTAGAAGGTCTCACGGCTTATCGATGCGGCGAGCGCAATGATGACGACTGTATACAGAAAAAAAGTTAATCCTAGCCCATACAGAGTCCCTTTGGGAATCGCTTTGCTTGGATGTTTTAAATCACCAGACATGCTTGCACCCCTTTCTATCATCAGTATATTTGCTGATAAGGTCTAGGCAACTTACGCAAGAATACCTCCAGTTGCAGGGAACAGGATACCGAATAGGTCTTGGAAGTTCTCATGTCCCCTAATCGCACTGCCAGCTGCTCCTTTGGTGAAATGTGGAAACAGGTTTTGACGAAGGGTATCCATACTAAAACCAGTGAAGATGATGCCTTCTCGTGTATCCGCAAAGGGGTCTCGGACGGAAGCTGAAAGTGGAATACTGACTATGGCCACAAGGAGAATGATTAGCAAACCATTACTAGCACGTGCAAAGATGCTGCTACCAGCTAAGCAGATGGTTGTACAAACAGCCAATACCATGGTGGCCCAGAGAAACTGCCACCAGTAGCTTTCAGGTAGCCACTGGCCCATGGCACCCTCGCGTTCGCCAAAGTTGACAGTAAGACAATCGACCAAGCCCACAGAATTCAGACTGGTGTTGAATACTGAACCGAGATAGAAGACGATAGCTATACTCCCGCCAAATTCCGGCCCGAGGCTTCTCGATATTAAAAAATATGCGCCGCCGCCTCGAACCGTGCCATTGGTGGCAATGGCCGAGATTGACATGGTGGTCAAAAGGTTGATGAGGTAGCCAGCGATGAGCATGCCTAGCATGCCGAACAATCCAGCTTGGCCCAGAATAAAGCCGAAACGCAGAAACATGAGGATACTCAAGACATTGAGCGTCACCGGTACAAATACGCCAGCAAAGGTTCCCAGTTTCTCTATCCCACCCACTGGCCGCGGAAGCGCACCAGGTCGAGTCCTGGAAGCTTCACTGGTGGATTGGCGTTTGCCATTGTGAGCAGATGGCTGTAGAGAATCTGAACGGGGTGAAGCGAACACGCGATGGAACCAATTGCTTGTTGAACTGTATACTGGCTTAGTCCTTCCGGCCTCAGCTTCATCCAGGGGAAGGCCATGAAGTGAGGAGGGTGCGCTGGCACTGGGGAGAAGAGGAGTGTCTTCATCAGGGGGAGGGGAGTGTTGGGCGAAAGAGCGTCGATGCAGGCGTTCATTGTCATCTGTGGCGGTACGGGCAGCGAAGTTGGATCTCGTTCTTGTGGGAAGCCGCCTTATCGCCTGGGCACCAGCACCGGCATCAGTCATGGTCCGGGCAATTGCACGATTGCCGTCACGTGGTTGGTGCTGCACGGGACTCGCCTAAGGTGTGCAGATGGCATCTGGTCAGGCAATTGCAGTGGGCCAGGTGGAGGCATGGGGAGCAGAGAGAGAAGAGGGCACAGGCAGGCGACATGGAGGCTTGGTTTGTGGTTGGAAGGGTGCCATGGGCGGCATGGCGTTGCAGTTATCCCGCGCTGCAGGGCACGCGCCCCACGTCGGCGCCGTTGGTGCAGCGAATGACCTCAGTCGTGGCTCGGCACAGTCCTCGAAACAGCCTCTGCGCTGGTGCATTGTCTCTCTCGTGTCGCCGTGTCGTCTGGCTGCCTTGATTTACACTTTCTTATTGCTCTCAGACGTCTCGCGGCGTGTCGTCTGAGCCTGCCCTCTTGCTTCTGCTTTCCTTGCTCTCTTTGCTCTCGCCGAGGATAGGCTCGGATAGCCGAAAGCTCTGCTTCACCACCCACCGCCGAAGCCAGCGCCAAACGCGACTAACACGGCAACATGGCAGGCGATGACGCCCAATCGTCGCCGCCTCGAGCAGCTCCGTCCTCGCCGTCGCAGGCCTCAGGCCGGGTCTCGCCCGCAGAGTCCCAGACAGCGCGGGCAGAGAGCACGGCACGTCTGGGGTCGCCCATTCCCTCGTCCATCCAGCCAGGTTCTCCTGCGCTTCGCCAGATCCCCACGCCTGCCCAGCTCGAGGACTCGCCCGCTAACCGGACACCATTGCCTGGCCGCGCAGAGTCCCAGTCGTCGCTGCCCGGCCCGGCCGAGTCCACCCTCACCTCAGCACTGAAAGAGTCATTCGGCCGAAGCCCTCCACGCTTTGGAACACCGCCCATACGCCCACTCTCGCCTACCACCAAAGAGCCCTCCATCCGCGGCCCGCTCAGCAACTACGGCTCCTTCGACGGCCGAGGCCGGTCTCCTGTCCCCTACGAAGACCCCGAAATAGTCCGTCGGCATTTAGTCGGGCAGTATGCTTCCCCAAGCCGATCCAACCGCGGCCTCGCAGGCGACGATGACACACAGTCTCAGACAAAAAAGGGCCAGGAGGAGGAAGAGGAGGAGTTCTCGAGCCTGCAGCTTCAGGGCGGCGACATCACCCGCCAAATCTACAGATGGAGCGAGCAGCAGCAGGAAGAGCAGGGCAAGATGCAACGCAGCAAGAGCTTCCACGAGTCTCGGCCGCGCCCCGATGAGCATGTCTTGGACATTGACTCTATCAGACAGCCAGGAGGCTTTCGGCGCAACTATCTGCGAAGAACCGCTGCTAGCCCTTCTCCTGCACCAGGTCCTTCCGGCTACGGTACCCCTGGCCAGCCTCGACAACAACCACAAGTTTTCACAAGCAATTTTCTTGAGTTTCTCACCCTGTATGGCCACTTTGCCGGTGAGTCACTCGAGGAGGATGACGAGGTGCTAGGACCCGACGAGTACTTCTCGTCCGATGCGCCCTCGGGAGAACACTCCGAAGACGAAGATCGCGAATATGGCGAATCAAGCGCTTTACTCACCCCTGGGAAACGGAGAAAGAGGAAGCCCAAGAAGACCGGCAACGGCAGCCCTACAGGTGCGGCCCTGTTACTACTAAAGTCGTTCGTCGGCACAGGCGTGCTGTTCCTTCCTCGGGCCTTTTTGAACGGAGGCATGCTCTTCTCCAATCTCGTGCTCCTGGGCGTGGCAGGCCTATCTTACACCTGTTTTGTCCTGCTGGTTGCCACTCGTCTTGCTGTTGAACATTCCTTTGGAGACATGGGACTGCACATATACGGCAGATGGATGCGTAACATGATCAACTTCTCGCTCGTAATCTCACAAATCGGCTTTTCATCTGCGTACATTGTCTTCGTGTCGGAGAACATGCAGGCATTTGTCTTGGCTGTCTCGAACTGTAAGACACACATCGCTATTGGGACCATGATCTTGATGCAAATGATCATCTTCCTACCCCTGTCGCTCTACCGCAACATCAACAACATCCAGAAACTCGCCCTGGTAGCAGACGTTTTCATTCTATTGGGTCTTGTATACCTGTATTATTATGATCTCTTTACCATTGTCAATCAGCGTGGTGTTTCCGACATTGTTAATTTCAACCCAAGCAGCTGGACTCTCTTCATCGGCACCGCCATCTTTACATTTGAAGGCATTGGTCTAATCATTCCTATCCAGACGGGTATGAAAGATCCGAAGAAGTTTCCCAAGGTCCTGGGAGGTGTCATGATTATCATCACTGTCGTCTTCCTCAGTGCTGGAGCACTTTCGTACGCCGCATTCGGATCCAAGACGAAGACGGTCGTTCTGCTCAATATGCCCCAAGACAACAAATTTGTCAATGGCGTGCAATTCATCTATTCGCTCGCCATTCTGCTATCGACGCCACTACAGATCTATCCGGCCATCGAAATCACCAGTCAGCAGCTGTTCAGCAGGACAGGGAAATACAACCCCTACGTCAAGTGGAAAAAGAACTTCTTCCGCTTCTTCATGGTCGCCGTCTGTGCATGCCTTGCCTGGGCTGGTGCAGGCGACCTCGACAAATTCGTCAGCCTCGTTGGAAGCTTTGCCTGCATTCCCCTGGTGTTTATCTATCCTGTATGTACTACATTCCCCTCGTAAGTCTTAGCTGACAATATCTCAGCCCATGCTCCATTACAGAGCTGTTGCACGGACAACCGCTGCTCGCTTTCTCGATATTTGTCTCGGAATCGTTGGCCTTGTGGGCATGGTTTATACGACAACACTGACAATCAACCAATGGATTCAGGGTGGCGCGCCCAAAACTCCAGGTTATTGTGATAGTCGATGAGTGCCGCAGCGACATGCAAATTTGAGTGCCTGTTCCAATCTATGTAGAATCATGTCGCGTTGACATCGATTTCCTTTGAGCATTGTTGAAGCGTTTGGCGATTGTTGTAAGATGTTAAACTTGGGCCAGGATTCGCGTCCACGAGAGTAAGATCAACGGTTGTATATAGATGGGCAAAACATTACAACCAGGGGCGTAACGGAGTTACCTTTTATTCATGCATAAAAATGGGTAGATCTTTATGTGAGACCAGGTGCACTTTATTGACATGAGCTGGCCACCACAGATTACCAAAAGATGACTACATGAGAACCGCCACTCATCACGCAAGTTTTGCACGGGCGTAGCACGAAACACCCTCCGCACAAGCTCTCATGTAACTTTCGGTTGTGGCCAATACAGCACACGAGTCAACCGCACGTTTGCATGTACCTTCTTTTCACGTGAAGGGCGTGTGATAGGATAGTGGATGCAGTGCACGAGAGCGGAAGCCATGTAAGGCTGAAGGTGCGGCTGATGCTAGTGTGACGCCACCAAGGCAGGTAGTGGGGTCTGGGAGACGTTGCCATGTCAAGGATGCAGGCGGTCAGTTCGTTTGCAGCACTATGTGTTATGAGAGCTGATGGGAAGCGGACAAACTAAACTTTGCTGCAAGGACCTTGATGCTGCACTAGCCGGTCTTCTGCTCACCGCACAGCTGCGACCCCTAGGTCTTAGCCCGAGCGTACACGTTCAAACTTGATTGTTTTGATAGGTTCCACGGCGTGCGCCACACTATTTGGACGAGTTTATTTGCACCGCTGTGCTGGGTTGCATGCAGGGTAAATGCGGAAGGACTGGTTCTCACCGTCTGATAGCACTGTCGGCGAGACAAGGTGGATGCAGTTGTCATCGACGGAACTATTGCCGGGCTTTGGCGAACTGTTGTTGCCCAGGAGAGGGTAAAGACAGTAGAGCCGAGGCCAAAATATTGGATGACGGGCAGAGAGATCCTTGCAGCCAGGTCGAATACGGACTGAAAAGTCTCTGCTGACGTAGTTGGCCCATGGTGTTGAGCACCTGGTTGCGGCAGAATTAGAAGCAATACAAGCTCGGTTTGGGCGATGCGGCGACGGCGATTAGTGCCTACACGAGCAGCTTGGACAGCAAAAATCAATGCAAGACAAGGCCGAGGAGCATCAGGCTGGAGAAAAGCGGGATAGTGTTGCTATTTCGATATTTTGATAGTGCTGCGCCTCTGGTCCCTGAGCAAAACAATAGCGGCGATCAGGAACAAAGCGGCGGTGCGATTGGCCAGCCAAGCGGTGGGTTCCGATCGAGTAGGGATCCCGGCCAATGACATAATAGGGGAGTGGGAGGCGGGCAGAGAAGGGAAAGATGTGCTGTTTCGCATGGCACAACCGAGTGCCGCCGTGTGACGGTGGCATGGACGAAAAGCGAAATTGTTGAAGGGCGTATCGAGTGGTGGGATAGTTTCAGATGGGAGCCACCAACCGTGCATGCAGCAGCGGGCTCGGGCTAGCTGAGAAGAAGTGGGGATGCTCAGTGCTAAGATATAAAGCTCGACACCAACACCGCTCTTTGCTCTTCTCCCATCCCCGGCCTTTGTACACCTACCCATATACTTGCCGTCCGCTTCAATTACACTTGGCCATTTCCACAGCCGCTTTTCCATTCGCCCCCACTCTTGTCTCCCCCGTCGCCATGTGGTAAGTCGAGCTGCCCCGCAGCGCCCACAGCTCCCCCAGCTGGGAACAAACAAAGGCTGACAGGGCGTGCCAGCGGAATTTTTGGCTACATCAACTATCTCGTGGAGAAGGACAGGAAGTACATTCTCAACACACTCATCAATGGTAAGTTGGACCCTTGAGGACCGCTAGGCTGGCCTGCACCGGGGCCACAGCTGAGCGGGGTACCACGAACCATGGCTAACAACCCCTTCCTATCCTCAGGCCTCTCACGCCTAGAATACCGCGGCTACGACTCGGCCGGCCTGGCCATCGACGGCGACAAGAAGAACGAGGTCTTTGCCGTCAAGGAGGTCGGCAAAGTCGCCTCGCTCAAGAAGCTGGTCGACGAGCAGAACTTCGACCTCGAGAAGGTGTTCGATTCACATGCCGGTATCGCTCACACCCGATGGGCCACTCATGGGCCGCCCTCGCGTGTCAACTGCCATCCCCACAGGTACGTACCACGTGCACGTCTGCACTGCTCCTGTCCGTTCATCAGCCTAACCCCCGCCAACCAGGTCGGACCCCAACTGGGAGTTCTCCGTTGTCCACAACGGCATCATCACAAACTACAAGGAGCTCAAGACTCTCCTCGAGAGCAAGGGCTACAAGTTCGAGACCGAGACCGACACCGAGGCCATCGCCAAGCTCGCAAAGTACATCTACACCGAGCACTCTGACCTGAGCTTCCCTGCTCTTATCAAGGCCGTCATCAAGGAGCTCCAGGGAGCCTTTGGTCTCCTCATCAAGTCCATCCACTTCCCACATGAGGTTGTTGCCGCGCGCAAGGGCTCGCCCCTTGTCATCGGCGTGCGGACACAGAAGAAGATGAAGGTCGACTTTGTCGATGTCGAATACAATGACGAGGGTGCCGCCCTCCCGGCTGAGAGCGCCTCCCACAACGCTGCCCTGAAGAAGGGCAACACCCTGCTTGCTCCCCCTGACAAGTCGCTCCTCCACCGCTCCCAGTCGCGAGCCTTCCTCTCCGACGACGGCGCCCCAATGCCCACCGAATTCTTCCTCTCCTCCGACCCATCCTCCATCGTCGAGCACACCAAGAAGGTTCTCTACCTCGAGGACGACGATATTGCGCACATCCACGAGGGTTCGCTGAACATCCACCGTCTCACCAAGGACGATGGATCCGTGAGCAATGTCCGCACCATCCAGACGTTGGAAATTCAGCTCCAGGAGATCATGAAGGGCCGCTTCGACCACTTCATGCAGAAGGAGATTTTCGAGCAGCCCGAGTCTGTCGTCAACGCCATGCGTGGTCGCCTTGACGCCGTCAACAAGACGGTGACCCTTGGTGGTCTGAGGCAATACCTTGCCACCATTAGGCGATGCCGAAGAATCATCTTCATCGCCTGTGGTACATCTTACCACTCTTGCATGGCTGTCCGTGGTATTTTCGAGGAGCTGACCGAGATCCCTATCGCCGTTGAGCTGGCTTCCGACTTTTTGGATCGTCAAGCACCCGTCTTCCGCGACGACACCTGTGTCTTCGTCTCTCAGTCTGGCGAGACTGCTGATTCGCTCATGGCTCTCCGCTACTGTTTGGAGCGCGGTGCCTTGACTGTTGGTATCGTCAACTCTGTCGGTTCCTCCATCTCTCTCCTTACCCACTGTGGTGTGCACATCAACGCCGGTCCCGAGATTGGTGTTGCCTCGACCAAGGCATACACTTCACAATTTGTCTGCATGGTTATGTTTGCGCTGTCGCTCAGCGAAGACCGTGCGTCCAAGGCGAAGAGGCGCGAGGAGATCATGGAAGGTCTCACCAAGATCTCCGAGCAGTTCAAGGAGGTTCTCAAGCTTGACCAGCCTATTAAGAAGCTCTGCGAAAGGTTCAAAGACCAGAAGTCTCTCCTCCTTCTCGGTCGTGGATCTCAGCACGCCACTGCCCTTGAGGGTGCGCTCAAGATCAAGGAAATCTCCTACCTCCATTGCGAGGCTGTCATGTCTGGAGAGCTCAAGCACGGTGTGCTTGCCCTTGTCGATGAGAATCTCCCTATCGTCATGATTCTCACCCGCGATGACATCTTCGCCAAGTCGCTCAACGCATACCAACAGGTCATTGCCCGTAGCGGACGACCCATCATTATTTGCAACGAGAACGACCCTGAGTTCCCGGCTGATAAGACAGACAAGATTGAGGTGCCTAGCAATGTCGACTGCCTGCAGGGTCTCATCAACGTCATTCCCCTGCAGCTCATGTCCTACTGGATGGCGGTCGCTGAGGGTGTCAACGTCGACATGCCTCGTAACCTCGCAAAGTCAGTCACTGTTGAGTAGACTCGAAACTCAAGCGGTTTTGGCATTGGCGTCATAGAAAGGCTGGATATGAAATGTATGGGTATAACTGGAAGGTGTTACGATCAGAGAGCCGTCTGGATGACAGTTTATGAACTTCACATGTAGAAGACGACATCATGTACGAGCCTGGGGGGATGTTTTGGACTTAGATATTAGCCACGAATAAATACTTATTGGATTCATGCTCGGGGGGTTTTGTTTTTTTCAGTGTTCGTGCCTGGTGGGTCCATAGAATGACGCTACCCCGGTACCGATTGCGGGGCAAGCTCAGTTTCTGGAGCTCCTCGTACCTGTTCCTGCATCCACCAGCCCACCTGAATGACACGATAGTCTACAGGCCCCAAATCACGATTTAAGCAACTGCAGACTGGTTTTTCATATTTGGCGTACGACATGACGACTCTCAAAGGCCCTGGTGCACCAAAATCCTACGATGGTTGGTCTCACCCCTCATCCCACCTTTGTCTGGCGCATATGACAATGGTCCTATTAATAGTTTGATAGGCTCAGCGCTACGAATCGGCATCGTACACGCGCGATGGAACACCAAAATTATCGATGCCCTTTTGGATGGGACCAAGAAGGCGTTGAAGGATGCAGGAGTCAAGGATGAGAATGTGGTGGTGCAGAGCGTGCCAGGGAGCTATGAACTGCCTTATGCAGTCAAGCAGTAGGTGCCCTCTCCTTTCCCAGGCATGTCAGGTTAACACAAATTTGCTGCACAGATTGTATTCTGCTTCCCAAGTCCAATCCTCATCAACAGGCGTCGTAGGCGCGGCGGCCGACCTCCTTGGTGGCTCAACAACGGACCTTACATCGCTCACGCCAACGCCTAAAACATCGACCGCGCCATTTGATGCGATCATTGCGATAGGCGTGCTGATCAAGGGCGAGACGATGCACTTTGAGTACATTGCGGACGCGGTGAGCCACGGGCTGATGAGGCTGCAAATGGAGGGCAATATTCCAGTCATCTTTGGATTGTTGACGCTGCTGAGTGACGAGCAGGGGTTGATGAGGGCAGGAATTGGGGGGAAGACTGGGGGCGAGGGGCATAACCACGGGCTAGATTGGGGGAGCGCGGCAGTGGAGTTGGGGGTCAAGAAGAGGGGGTGGAACGAGGGCAGGTATATTGACTGAGCTGGGCCAGCACTGTAAAGATGCTCGCAGCGAGCAATTAATTTCTCAAGTGCCCATTCCAGCATGTGACTGCAGCAGGGCTCAGACAGATGCGACACGGGGTGCTGCGCATAATGGCTGCAATGGCCGAGGAGAGGTTTCAGGCAACAACGCTGGGTTGGTGTCGGGGATGCGAGGGCTGGTGGCAGCGGCATCAAAAGCGTTGCTGGGCGCAAAGTCGAGTGGTGACGGAGCCTTGCTGGCTTGCTTTGCGCCTCCCCTTTTACTTAGCTAGTGCAGGGCTTGGCAACAGCTGTGCCGTCGACCTCACCTGGGCACCTTGCATTCTCGACAGACGCCATCTCCTGCCACCACGGCCTCTTTTGCGCGCGCAAACACGCCTGGCCTGCCCGCCCATCTCATTCTTGCCCGCCCCCCCTCGCGTCTCTGGTGTGCACCGCCTGCTGCCGCCTCCGGACACGCCCATACCGCGTGTGCTGCGCGTTGTCGCCATCCTGTTCTCTGCCCTGTCCCTGTTCCTGGCCTGCAGCGGTGTCGAGTCCAACGCCCAGCTACCCACTCCAACACGGCCATGGAATTCGGCAACCTGTGCTGAACCCGCTGGCCTCAGGTATACTGCCACGCCGCCGCGGCAGTACGAATAGTGAGGCAGCCGCACTGGCAACACTGTCCCGGCGCAGACGCGGCCGACAAGCAGACCAGTCGCCGCGACGGGCAGGACCAGCACCGTAGCGCGCCAACTCGACTGCCGGCTCGCAATTGGGTCTTGTTCTCATCGCGTCGTGGGGAGCACGTGCAGCCAGGACAAGACCAGCAATCACTTCGCTTTCCCCCACAGCCATGCGCGGCGCTCGGGCTCGCTCCTAAACTGCGTCGACTCCACACTCACCACCACCATGTCTCGTTCTGGCCAGCCCATATCTCTCCATGCTCTTACTCCCTTGACCAGCTCCGACTCTTCTCCTCCTGGCAAGCTGCCTAGCCCGCACTCCGCCAACCCTTCGTATGAGACGATGATCGCGACGGCCTCCCGCGCAGCGCCATCGAGTGCGCCTAATCATGTCACCCACACCATCACCCCCGTCAACACACCGCCTGAGACGAGGCCATGCATATTCCCGGCAGACGGTGTGGTGGCTAAACGCATAATATACGACCCCATCATCGACACGAAACTCGACAAAAAGGCAAGAAACAGCAGAGCACCACAATACAAAACGGTAGTGGATAAGGTATGTGAAGGCTACACTTGAAGCAATAGATGTGGTCGTCCTGTGATGCAAAGGCTAACTTTACTTGTGTCACAGGGCGACCCATCTCCTCCACCCGACCCGCGCCTGGCTCTTGCTGGCTATACCAGTGGGACCTATGTTCTGCACCCAAAGGCCAAATCAAAGATACGGGTAGCCCCATATGTCGCCAAGCCATACGCTTACGATCACCGAATCTCATGTGGCCCACCTGCCACCCAAGTGGTAGTAACCGGGTTTGACCAAATTACCGCAGAGTCCCAGTTGCGCGGATTTTTCTCTACATACGGCGATGTAGAAGCTGTCCGAAACCAGGTTCATCCAGATAATGGAAGCTCTTTGGGGATATGCTTGATTCGATTTCGCGATACTCCACCTTCGCGAGGCATTGCAGGAGTCAGGGCGTCAGCTTCAGCCAAGCGTGCGGAGCGAGAAGGCTCAAATCAGCGCCTAGGACTAAGCCACATCAAAGTCCACACCGACCGCGAAGGACGAAGATGCGCCAAGCTAGTGGAAATAGCTGTACAGCAGAGTCGAAGAGAAGCGGAGAGGCAACAGGCCAAACATGCCGCAAAGATCGCAAAAGCCTCGGCTCCAGCAACACCAGGAACCTTTGATTTACCCGCAAATGTACCCAAGGGACCTTCAGGAAGAGGGACGCGCCCGCCCGTTCCTATACCCCGAGAGTCTATGTCGCGAAAAGCTCTGCTCTCGCACCTCATTGAGCGCGAGCCGATCAAACCATCACTAAAACGTAAACCATACATCTTCATCGCACACCAATATGTGCCTGTTCTCGCTACCACCATTGAGCATCTCAAGAAGCGCTTAAAGAGTTATCGGGTAGACGTGCGGTGCGACCAGACTGGTTACTTTGCCATCTTTGAAGATTCAAAACGTGGCGAAGAGGATTCTATCAAGTGCTATAAAGAGTTTCATATGGAACCCTTGTTCACCTATGTAATGAATATGGAGTGTCAGCCGTACGGTGATCCAGACTATGAACGAAGCCCAAGCCCGGAGCGTGTCATAGCAAACAAGAAGCAAAAAGCTATCAAAGAGCGGATAGAACGAGAAGAATTGGAGGATCTAGAGCTCGAGAAGAGCCAAAGAGCAGAAGCCATGGATCCCGTGGTGGCAGCGCTTGAGGTGTTGAAACAAGAACTACAAGATAAGGTTCTTGGTGACATCAAGACTCGAATCGCAGCTCCTACTCTACTGGAACTAATGCAGCCCGAACGACATGTAGAGAAGCGTCGAAGGCTAAATATATCAGAACCACAGCGAAAAGATGACGGTATTCGGCCTCCCTCCCTTCTTGTGCCTGGGCTGGATCCTTTCGGGGCTGCGACACCCAAGTCACGCGCCGCAGGCTTTGGCGGCCGTGGTCGAAAGGCCCTCGGTCCATATGACAGAAATCGTCAGGGAAAGAAACACCCACGGATTGTTAATGCGTTTGCCGATGAGCGAAGAAAGACGTCAGCTCCAAAGCCTCGGGTTGCGCGTGGGCTTCATCGACAAATGATTGAAATGTTCGAGGGTCCTGAATCGGATGATGAGAGTCGAAGCAACCTCACACGTGGAACAGAAGAACAAGAGAGTCGACCAATTAGTCGTGCACCCTCCACTGACGTTGAAGAGGAGGAGGAAGAGTCATCTAGGGCCCATCGTGCCAAGCGACGCCGTATCGAAGCTGGTTGGGGTGAGGAAAGCGATGATGAGATGATGGATGACTCGCATGCCAGGAGTCTGCTGGCTCACTGCATACACAAAGACCCTGAGAACATGGCGGAAAAGGAACTGGAACAAGTGCTTGCAATCCTACCTCGTTCATCACCTATTTGGAAGAAGGCAGATAAAGCTCTAAAAGGCTTTAGAAGATTGCGGAAGATTGAGCAAGAAGCAGACGCAATCTTTGGTGTGGAAACAAGCCCTGTAGACAAACTTGAGCCAGAGGTCATTATAACCCAGGACGAAGAAGCCTCCAAACCCATCGAGACCACCGAACTCACAGAAACACTCAAAACACTCAAGAAGAAGCAGGCTGCTAGTAAACCGAAGAAGAAAACAAAGAAGCAGCTTGAAGAAGAAGCTAAGGCTGCAAAGGCTGAGGTCATGGAAATCATTCCACATGAAGACGAGGCTGCTGAGCTCCAGGAAGCGAAGATGGTGGCTGAAATCGTCATTACCGAAGAAACCCCCGACGAAGACGATCGGGGATCTGTAAATTGGGGCGTGTCATCGGATGAACCTCGCAAGACTGTCGACGATGACTTCAGTGTTGTCATGGATATCGATGGTTGGCAACACATGTTGAAGGACGAGGAGGATCTGCGCTTCCTCAAGCAAGCTTTGGAGTCAGTGACTGCAGCAAACATTGGAGATGCGCAGTCTTGGGCATGGAAACAAAAGTCAATCAAACATCTCAACAGACCCGGCGAAGAGGGCGTTTCTCGCACAGAGACCAAGATTGAAGGATACTACGTTCCAAATCCAACTGGCTCCGCTAGGACAGAAGGTGTCAAGAAAATCCGCGAGTCAGAGAAGTCAAAGTACTTGCCACATCGTATCCGAGTCCAGAAAGAACGCGAAGAGCGTCAACGACAGGCTAAGCAGGCAGAAGGAGCTGTTATCTCTGTGGAAGGCTTCAAGTTTACCACTGGCTCTCAAAAGTCTTCAACCTCTAATTCTCGCGCCAATCGCGCAAACAATCGTCGCATGGTAAACGATATCAACATCTCGAAGAACTTGAACGGCGCCGAAGGCGACGCCCTGCGATTCAACCAGCTTAAGAAGCGGAAGAAACTCGTCAAGTTTGATCGATCTGCTATTCATAACTGGGGCTTGTACGCCGAAGAGAACATCACGGCTAATGACATGATTATCGAATATGTGGGCGAAAAAGTCCGACAGCGTGTTGCAGATCTGCGCGAGGCCAAGTACGACATGCAAGGTGTTGGTTCCAGCTACCTCTTCCGCATTGATGAAGATACCGTCATCGACGCTACAAAGATGGGTGGCATTGCTCGCTTCATCAATCATAGCTGTACGCCAAATTGCACAGCCAAGATCATCCGCGTCGATAACACAAAACGTATCGTCATCTATGCTTTGCGGGACATTGGGCAGTGTAAGAGAAATCAAATCTTTTAAACGCTTGCAGCGAATGCTAACAAACAACAGTTGAGGAACTCACTTACGACTACAAGTTCGAACGCGAACACGACGCACAAGACCGAATCCCATGTCTATGCGGTTCGATTGGTTGCAAAGGCTTCCTCAACTAAGCCCTCTTCGACTCCAAAATACCATTTTCCTACTACCCGTTCAACATCTCTTGCTTCTAGCGCTTCAACACCCTTTTGGGGTAAGAAAAGGGTCCGAGTTTTCCATTGGTGGACAGGCTGCATACAACTGGCGTTTATGACACTCTTCATATCTACCATTCAAGCTTGGCCATGTACTAATCAACAAAAGAAAGGACAGGCGTCTTACTATTTCCTTTTCTTACCCGCCATAACTGTTGGCGTCTCTGTGCATACAGTCAATCTTGCATTATTTTTGGTGTTCAATATTTGTGACCTGCTCACATCGTGGAGCAGTGAGCGTTTGCCGCACGTGACCTTTCGGTCAGGCGGACTACATAGATTATGAAAGGCGGATTTGGACAAGGCGGGCTGGCTCGAGAAGAGTGTGGAAGGCAATATTGTGACAGGGCTGCGAAGTGGTGGCCGCACTGCTCACCTGTTGTTTTAGCAATACCTAATTGAAATAGTCGTGAAGAACGATTTTATTTGCTGCATAGCGTACTGGTCATGTATTGGTTACACGTTCTCTTCCGGTGTTTGGTGGTACCCCGTCTTCGTATCTTCACTCGACATTTCATCAACATGTTTGTGCATCCACTACTTCCACGTCATTCGCCTGATGAAATTACCTTCACATCTCTTGCACTACTTATTGCCACGTTCCACCACTCCTCATAATCATCATGCAACTTGCATCAAATCTTTCATTCTACCCAAAATCCTACAACGAAAGCACCCACCTCCAAAACATCCAATGACAACAATCAATAACAACAATGAAGCTTCTCCCCCTCTTCGTCACTGTCACTACTCTCGCCGCCCCTACCCTCGCCCACGATAAACTCCCCTGCTACGATGGCGCTTGTCGAAAGAACGGCTAGCAATAGTGTGAAGATGGCACGGGAGATCCGAGGACAATGTGGGTTTGCTCCAAGAACTGCTGGGACCGCGTTTTCCGCGAAGACAATACAAGGTGTAAGTCTGAATCCGGCTTGCGTGCACCAAAGCGTTGCTGATATTGCCAAGGCGCTGGAGAAAAGCCGAATGCAAAGTGCGTCCCTACCAATGCGTAAAGGTTTGCGTTGGGGCAGAATTTGGCGGAGCGGAGCGGAGGGGGGGGGGGGGGGGGGGAGTGCGTGTAACTTATATCATTGATGTAGCTAGGCGAGAAGTCGAATGGCCATAGTTGAAAATTAGGTCAAGACAAACTTTGTGTGTACTGCGCGTAGTTGAAGTTGGTAAAACTTGCTTGCATAGAAGGGTTGTTCTTTTTTTGTTTGATTGCACGATAAAAATGTACATCTCGACTTTTACTATAGGTATTGGCACCCCAAACACCCGTGATGAACCTCCTAGCCATTACTATTAGCGTTGCCGTACTTGTTACCCCAACCAGAAATTTGAAGAAGTGGGAGGTAATCTGGATTTGTAATAATCGTTGTTGGGTGAAAACGTATTGCGATAGATATATGTTCCGTATGCGATTATGTGTAATAAGAGTGGGGTTTACTAATGTGCTATAGGCGTTGGCGAGATTCTAAATGTAGGGCGCATAAATGCTAATCACTTATATGGGGCGAGGTGGCCTTGAGCTGACTCTGTAAACAGTTAGAAAAATTTGGTCGCAATGGCAATTTAGTGAACACCCTAGGACAGTGACCAAGTGTAACCCTCGGTAACAAACTCCAGGCGTGTTTCTATTCCAAAGTTGCTGTCCATTATGCTTCATTCCATAATATACCCTAAAATATGTAGTGGAGTAACACTTCGTCTTAGATAAGTCAACGACCCAATCTCACCTCTGTACCTTCGCACCATGTATGACGGCATACCTCTTTATAGGCCCTGGTCTAACTCTAATGCCCGTTCCAGTTCTTTATCGGCGCTCAATTCCTTCTCCGCACCTTCAATGATCGCCCTCAAACCCCTCGCACACTTGCTCAGCTCCGCCTTCTCGCTCTCATCCAGCTCCATCGGCATAGCCCTGACGATGCCGCGTCGGCCCACAACAGCAGGCATAGATAAGCAACAACTGAGGTCAGGCTGGTAGAAGCTCAATGGCCGCACTGTACGTGAGTCGAAGAGGATGTATTTGCAGATACTAGCCGCAATGTTACCAATACCATACGATGTACACCCCTTTGCAGCAATGATAGCTCCAGCAGCTCCACGCGTGTGAGCGGATATTTCAGCTTTGAACTCTGGGGTTAGTTTGCCTGGGAGTGCAAGTCGAAGAGGTGTGGTGCCAATCGTGGCGCTGGACCATGCAACCTAGAACGGTTTGGTCAGTTCCGAGTATGAAGCATCGGCTGGGGGTCTTGAATACTTACGAACTGGCTGTCGCCATGCTCGCCGAGAACATAGGCGTCGATACTGTTTGGCGCTACTTCAGCCTTATGTGCGAGTATCCCTCTCAATCGTGCAGAATCCAGGCTCGTTCCAGTGCCCAGGACTTGGGACTCCGGTAGGCCGGATAACTTGCGTGCAAAGTATGTGAGGATATCTACTGGATTCGCGACGAGAAGTAGAATTGTGTGTGGCGAAATAGGAGCCATGGACCCGAAGATTGACGACAGGATATGCAGATTCCGACTAAGAAGTGATAGACGGGACTCTCCAGGCTTTTGCTTTGCGCCAGCGGTAATGACCACTATGTCTGCTTGTCCAGCTTCCTGGTGTGTGCCGGCGCGGATTTTTGTCCCGGATTCTCCACGGTACGTGGCATCTCCAAGGTCTCGTACCTGGCCTTCTAATAGCCCTTTTTTGGGATCTACAAGAATCACCTCGCTACAGATGGATTGAAGGATGAGCGTGTAGGCTGCATGTTGGACATACGGATTAGTCATATGCAATTCGTATTTCGGACTTCACGTACCAAGTGTTGCGCCGACATCACCGCAGCCGAGAACTGCAATTGTGGTTTTAAGTCTGGGCTGTTCCATAGCGAAGTTGGTGTTCAGATTGCACGAGGGAGGTCGATGTTGGAGCTGAGATGTCGGAAGTTGTAGTACAGAGCAGGGATGATTGTATTTATGATAAATGGGGTAGCTTCAAGTGATTTGAGAACAAGGAAGGAACATAGAACCTAATCACAGAGACCGGGAGTCACGTTGGACTATATAGTCTACCTTCTGTTCCACATGATGTGGCTCTGCGCCTGCGGTTACAAGGCAAGTTGTCGCCAAGGACTGGGCTAAGCGAGTGGTGTGATACTTTTCGTAGAGCCCAGCCTCATGTACTTCGCCACATTGGAGATGCAGAAGAGCCATCTCTTCCAGCCTGATCCGGCTCAGTATTACCCGGCGTCACAATCGATTTGTAGTCCAGCCAGTGCGTTCCAAATCCCTAAAACTCTTCAAGTCCATCCAGCAATTGATAAGGAGTGTATACCTTGTGATTAAAGGTACGAGTCTGGCCCTGAAACATTAGAATTCATTCTTTACGTCGTCTTCCAATGGCAGAATGGTTTTCTGCAGCTGCTTTGCAACCTCATCAGCTTCTTGCCAAACACGAAGCACATTTCGCCCTGCGACTTTGGCCGCATCTTCATCACTAACACCTGATTCCAGTAAAGCAGCGATCAAGTCTGGGAACTTGGACACATCCTCCAGGCCAGTCGGAGTAGAATCAATCCCATCGTAATCGGTACCGATGCCAACATAGTCGTAACCAATAAGCTCGCCGATATGTTTGATATGTTTCACAACCTGTTGCAAATTCGAGTTCTCTGGTACGAATTCTGGGAGACCTGTAGGTGATTTTCCGGGTTTACAAGAAATGAACCCAGGATTGAAGTTGACCATAACAACGGACTTGCGCTGCTTGACTAGACGGAGAACGTCATCTGGCACATTACGTGGATGTGGGCAAATAGCGTAGGCGGAGCTATGACTGAAAATTGGAGGTGCCAAACTTCCACTCCAGTTACCATTGCTTCCGCCGACCAAGGCATCACGCATTGTATCTTGGCTGACGTGAGAAAGGTCGATAAGCATGCCCAGGCGATTCATTTCCTTGACAAGGTCGCGGCCTGCCGGGCTGATTCCATGCCAGTATGGTGTTGCAACAGAGCTGCCCGTGATTGCAGCATCGGCATATGAATTGTGGCAGTTCCATGTCAGTGTGGCGTAGCGGACGCCAAGCTGGTGGTACAGACGTAATGTTGAAATGGAGTTACCAATCTGGTGCAAGCCCTCTATAGCTGTTGGCGCAATGAGACGTCCCTCTTTGAAATTATTCATGGCCTCTGCGCTAGTTTTGGCTGGAGTAAAGTACTTTGGGTATTGTTTTTGAAGACGGTGGAAGAGGTCAAGCTGTTCAAGCGTGGCTCTTACAACTTGTGGTTGTCAATGACTTGGTCAAAGGTATTTCTAGGCAGAATATACTTACTACCTGAGTACTTTGCATCCGAGAAGTCAGTTCCGTTACCCGATGGACAAGGCCAGAAAGCAGACCAGAAAGCACCGCCTTGCAATCCTGCTTCCAAACGAGGGATATCTACATGTTGTGCAAGTCCACCATTTTCAAACTTGGTTTGGAACTCATTATTGTAGATATGGTTTTTGTATTTACCGCGTATAAAAATCATCAAATCATTGTGGCCGTCTTCATGATAATTTTAGTACCTCGAGCTGATGGTGTACTTATGTATATTACTCACCAATGAGTGGGTTTTCTTTCAAAATGGCCAACGCTCGTTCTCGAGTGCTAAGCGTCAAGTTAGAAGCAAAAGTTTGGCCTTGGCAATAACCAACAAATTGGTAAAGAGATAGAACAAAAATGAGTGAGGAAAATACAGCGCGAGAGATAGAGCTACGGAATAAGTATGAGCCCGGTGGGCGCCCGGTTGGCGGAGTTGTCTCAGACCCTTTCATTTCAGCGGAAGAAAGCTTGCTATCCTGATTCATGAGGGGAAACGACACAAAATCTCATCTGAGGGGTAGCAACGAGGGAAGTTGGGACTGCGGCGGATAAGTAGTCGGGCAATATATACATCTTGGCATCTATGAACGGAGTTAAGATTGTCTCCGAGATAACACAAACCGCCAATACACGCGACGTCGACAATATTTTCTCTCTCGCAATCCCAACCTAAAGGAGGCCGAACGTACACCTTGTCAACGAAAATTGTTTACCAAAATGGCCATAATATCTGCATCTACGATGATACGCAGCTTATCGCTGTTCCACATGACCCTCGCAGGAGTCCTATTGAAGAATCCCCAAATGATTGCAAATCAAAGCATCGTTACACTTCTAGGTCAGTCAATGCAACTCGTACGTTTCTCCGAGCCTTACCTGTACCAAAAACACGCGCTAACACTCTTAGCCAACACCCCGTGAATTCCAGAAACCCTCAGCCTCGATTGCCTTCGTCGCCATCCTCTTCGCATTCATCGGTCTTTCTGATATCACCGCTGTCTCTATGAACGAGGAGCTCTCTGACGAGTACTGGGGCGCACAAACACCGACTCGGCTCGTCTTTCTCTTCGCATTGACTGCATATACGTACACGTTCAAGGAAGGTGGCATGCTAGCGCCAAGGAGCAATGAGCACATGATGAGCGCAGGGGATACGTTGAACAATAGCATTGTATTTACTTGGGGCTTTTTGGAAATGGCAGCGTGGTTCTGGGTATTTGTCACATTGCGCGAGGAGCGTCGTGAAAAGGCCCGGAAAATAATCGAGAAGCGGAAGGCCGAGGAGGGCAGATTGTAACGTATTATTTGTCAAAGGTTTGTGCACTGCAGGAAAAATAGACAAAGCGAACGATTCGCCTGTTCGAAAATAGAGAGGAAGAAGTGCTTAAAGAGAAGAACGGTAGTCTTCTATCTTAACGAGTTTACGATGACCCTTCTCGAATCCACACTACTATCGTGGTGTATATATAAGCCTCTAGCACACCTCAAAGCCGAACCTGGTTTTTCCTCGTCCCATCAACATACAATGTAACCACGCTCTCCAGATGCGCCGCTGATTGTCCAAACGAGAAGTCATACCGCCCTCTATCAACCTTCCACTTCTTCTCTGCCTCGTTGAAATAGGCGAAGTCTGTGGGAGCAAGTTCCAAATCCAAGCTCTGTTGCTGCCCAGGCTCTAAAAATACTTTCTTAAACGCCGCAAGCGTCTTGATCGGGTGCTCTAGCACTTGATGCGTCCTACCGACGTAAAGCTGGATGACTGTAGCCCCAGGTACGTTTCCCGTGTTTTTGACAGCAATGGTAGCTTTGAATGTGTTGGCGGAGGTACAAGAAACGTGACCCCCATAGAGGGAGAAGGTCGTATAGGATAACCCGTAGCCGAACGGGAACTGTAACTTTTCCTTCGCGATGCGATCATAGTGCCTATATCCAACAAACACATCCTCATCATATCGCACAGTAAGTTGTCCATCTTTCTTTTCCCCTGGGAAATTGCCATATGCGGGTGCGTCTTCGATGCGCTTGGGCCAGGATATCGGCAATTTACCGGAGGGGTTAACAGTGCCGGTGATGATGTCTGCAATTGCGTTACCTGCCTCTTGCCCGGGGAACCAAGCTTGAACGAGGGCTGCAACGTTTGGAAGCCAAGGGAGAGCCACGGCAACGCCAGTGCTGTTGACTACTATAGTCTTTTTATTGACCGACGAGACTGATTCGACTAGCTTGTCTTGACTACCGTCGCGTGGAAGATTGAAGCTTAGTTGGTCTTGACCCTCGGTTTCCCAGACAGGTGTATGCCCAGTGAAGACGATGGCGATGTCAACTTCCTTCGCAAGATCACGAGCTTCTGCCAGCATGTCCAAATCATGTTCGCTAATGCTCATAAATCCCATTCGAAGTCCAGGCAAACCGGCCAGGATACCCTGGGTAGTACCTTCAGAAGGTGGCTTCGAATGTATTTGGATCTTATAAGATGTTCCTGCTGTGAATGATACGTTGAATTCTTTCTCGACATTGCCACCAAAGAGGAAGGCCATGGCATCTGGTGAGTTATCCTTCTGCTCGAAAACTTGGTGGCCATTGACTGTGATGGTTGTAGGTCCGATACCTGAGCATCCAAGGTAATGTGAACCCGTTTCCGAGGGGACGAATGTGGTGGTCATTCTGATCTCCTTATCTTTGGCCTCTGGGTCAACGAGAGGACTGAATGAGGCATCTTTGACCTTGTGAATGGTCTTGCTGGGCTTATCTGTGGCACCTTCTCTGAACATTTCTATTGTCCAGCCAGAGTTACCCTGCAGATCGGTACAGTTATGTGCCAATGGGGGGAGAAGGCGGTAGATATGTGCGCCTTTTGCGTACTTGAACTTGACGTTGTCGCCATAGGCGGCTTTCAAGCCTGCTTCGGGGGTAATACGATAATGAGCGTTGAGACTTGCGCTGCCTCCGCCGTGGATCAAAGCTTCCCTCGCTAAGCCGAATAAACCAACCGTTTTTCCCTTAACGTCTTCCTTCTTCAAAGGTAGGATATTGTTGTTGTTCTTGAGCAGAACTATACCTTGACCAGCAACATCTCTGATAAGCTTGCTATGTTCGGGATTGACAATAGACTGTTCAGGAGGTATCTCGGGATTTTCAAACCCACCGACCTTCTTGATGAGCCTCAAGACATTTCTCACTCGCTCAGTGATAGTCTCCTCAGTTACTTCACCCTTTCCAATTGCTTCCTTCACAGCCTCAAGAGTCCTGAACCGGGTCGGCCCGGGCATCTCTAAATCTAAACCGGCGTTCAGAGAGTCGGCAGTAGAGTTTGTGCCACCCCAATCACTCATCACAAGACCATTCCAACCCCACTCTCCGCGCAGCACCTGTTTAAGCATGAAGTTATGAGAATCAGCATGCGTACCATTGACCTTGTTATAGGCTGTCATAACCCCCCATGGATCAGCTTCCTTCACAGTGATCTCGAACGGCTTCATATATATTTCTCTCAGCGCACGTTCAGAGACAATCTCATCAACGGCCAGACGTTCGGTCTCTTGCTCGTTTGCTGCAAAGTGTTTTATAGTGGCTGCGATGCCCTGGCCCTGAACACCTTTGACAACGTTTGCGGCCATTTTGCCAGCGAGAAGAGGGTCTTCTGAGAACGATTCAAAATTACGGCCACCAAGAGGGTGACGATGATTACACATCGTTGGTGCAAGGCTACACAGTACTTAGTATGGAAAGGACAAGACGTGGGGGTCAGCGTACAGCACTCTTGCACTCTTTGTCTTTATTTCCTCTGCCAGTGCATTTCCTATTCTTTGACCAAACTCCTGATTCCAGGTTGCAGCCGAGCACACAGCTGCCGGGAAACATGCAGCTCGTGTACCACCTGTGAATACTTCACCTCGAACACCATTCGGCCCATCGCTTGTCTAATTAAGGTAAGCTAGGTGGGCCTGAAAAAGACCACTAGCCCCATACCTTGATGGCCGGTACACCCTTTCCTGGAATAGGAACAGTCTCCCAAAAGTCTTTTCCGGCAAGAAGAGATATCTTTTCTTCCAAGGATAAAGACTGAAGGACGGTCTCAATATCAGCACTCATGACTGTGAATTCATGTGCTAAGAGTTTCCCCCCAAAAAAAAAGAGAAAACGTTTTGGAGAGGGACTTGCGAATACTGCTATGTCAAATACTATAACACAGCCTTAGAATACGAGACTTCCGATTGAAAGGGAGAGGGTATCAACGCCCCATGCCTTCAATCGGGGAATCTTCTGAATTCTTATGCGGAATGCGGGATCTGCTATCAAGTGACTCCTGGCGGAGTATCTTGCCGTAACCCCGGGGGTGCAAGGCATCTTAGCCCGTGGAATGAGCTGACGATGAAGTAGTCAACAGAATCATTGGCTGACTGGGAGACTATTGATGAAGCCAGAAGTAAGCGTGCCGAAGTTTTGCCAGATCAGTTGGGATCCGTTAAGCCGTTGCCGAGGTTCTGCCAGGTCGAAGGACACACGCATGCTATTCATCGGTGAGATTGTGCCGCGTGCCACATTGTGGAACTGAAAGATGTCGGTTGCTCGATACGAGGCCTAATGTGACCTGGATCGAACGAACTCGAAATCCGCGGGAGAGGTTTCACTTTATCCATGGGTGGTCGTGGCAGTTATGTGGACCAGGAAGGAAGGTCTGAGGTTGACAAGTCCACGTGCTTGGCTGATGTAGACCTGCAGGTGTAGGTAATCGTGCGTCACTTTTAGTGCATGCTCAGAATTTGCCAATCGACCTTGTTTACCATCTATTCAAACGGTGAGCCAGTTCAGAACATTACAGCTGTAGGATTTCCATATCTCCCTGTTCCCTATCTACGGTCTTCGGAACGTCAAGAATGAGTGCTCGACCTATGTCGAAATTAAGCCGTCGGCACCCGCTTCAAAGATATGATTCTCCATCCAAAGGCTTCTCAGGCGTACTACATGTCAGTCGTACGCACCGCTATAGAGAGAAGGCAAACCACTAATCTGGATACAAGGTAGCCGGCCTGATCAGCTTTTACCATTCGTTCAAATTGTGAGCACGGAATATTCCGATTCGACACAAACACGACTGACGTCACTTGAAGTTTGGCAGATAATCCCAATCAATTTGTAAGTGTCCGATCTAGAATATTGAGAAAAATTTATGCACGAGGACTTAATTGGCCCTGGAATCTCACTAATGCGCGTGTGTGGTATTGAGCCCCAACCCATGCATGCATTTCTCCGGTTCACCATGCGAGACTAGTCATTACACTCACTTCACCACATCATGGGCCAATCCATGCTAATATTTTCCAGAACCAATCATTTGGCTGGCATCTTCAATTTCTCACCATCCTCGGCATTACTATCTGCACAGCATGTTTCGGTGCTGGTCTCGCTGCAGACATAACCAATAGCAGTACTCTATTTACTATCAAGAACTACCTTGCCCTTGTAGCTGCGCCTATTGAGATAGTGATAAGCATTTTATACTGGGGTCTACGTGCAGTCGATACTGGACTGGTCGTACCGCCGTGAGTATTCTCATAATTCTAAGATAGTTTATGCCATATATTGACCTTCACCAATAGTGACCTTCCTCTCCCACCCCTCATCTACGACTTAACATTTCATGCCTTCCCTGCCATGCTTCTCGGCCTTGATGCAATTCTGCTCTCCCCCCCTTGGCCGTCCTCGCCCATGAACCCACAAGCCCCACTCATCTCGCTAGTCACATCTACATCCGTCGCTTTCCTTTATTGGTGGTGGATAGAGGTTTGCTATTCCTATAATGGCTTCTATCCATACCCCATATTTGCCATGCTTTCAACATATCAACGTATCGGTCTATTTGCACTGAGTGGCACCACGATGTGGGTTGTTGGGAGCGGGCTTCGAGTATTATATGCGTATGTGAATGGATTTGAGACAGTGGAGGAGTTGGAAAAGATGAAGAGGGCGAAGAATATGGCGTGTGGTGGAAAGTGGGAATGATGGTGTTTCAACGTAGGCGTCGGCAGTGAACGTAACTAGCACAAGGCGAGCTTTCGGAACGAGTTGAGTTCGGAATCATATCTTTAAATTTACACAGTCAATACTATACAAAGAATACAGAAGCTATATTTCCGTAATAAATTTACTGTAAGTATGAAAATTACGGTGGCACTTCTAGCTCCAGCTCTAGCTCATTTCGGCAGCACGATCACAATTATGTGTGCAACGGCTCGCACGTTATTAGCTATGTATGGAAAACATATATGAAACTGCAATGTTGCGAATCGGGATAATCGTAAATGCTATGTGTTAGATATACTGGAAGATGTGAGTGGGTTATGCTGGAAAACATTGGAAATGCCTGGGATGAGCAATCTTAGGATTTACTAGCTACTCGATCATTGTTGTTGCAAACAGAATGCTAGAGGCAGACCTAGGGGGGGCTAGAGATACTACAGTTCGAGATTTGGTGTGGATGGCGTGATCGACGTATACTTATCAAGCAGGTACACACGATAACGGTTGCCCTCACGCGATCTCGCATCATTATAACCTTAGTGGGTTTCGGCTTCGGATCTTAGGGGTTCCGCACCAACAGGTCGTTGTAGAGTGTGCGAACAGTTGCATCATTTCAATGGTGTCTTTTTCTATTAGAACATTGAGATTAGAAAATATGAATTTAAAGCAGTGATATTGTACAAGTTCACCAGTTCCATACCCGCAATCCATGCTTATAAAGACACTGATAGAAGGAGAGCTACACTACCGGAAAAACTCTGTGTTCATCCATGATTTTCTTGAAACAGAAAGCATGTAAATCATATCGAATATCGTAATCATGATCCATATTACATATTGTCGTGCCAGTTTTCGAAATTTGAACACGAGGGGAAAGATGCGGCATGCGAGAAGTCGTTAGCGGAAATCGTTTAAACCAAGAAAGGGTCGAAGCGAACGGCGAAGGGTAGAGCATCTACAGCGGCATATTGGTGTCGCAAGATGTATCTTGTGGTGTTAAAATCAGGTGCGGGATGGTAGATCATGACTTTTATCGGGGAGGTCCATACGCAGTGACATTTGGTAATGGATTAACTCGTGGATGGTGAGGGCGGGGCTGTGATTGTGCGCTGGTCATCATCATCTTGGTGTTGCGATTCGTAAACTTCATTGTTGTTGTATAGATTCTCGTGGTACTGGAAGCCACGCTGATCCTGACCTCCATTGTATACAAAGGGGTGATGATGGAAACCCATACCGTAGTTATGGTGATTTCCATATGGTTGTGAGGGAAACGGGGGCAGGACATTCTCCTTGTTCTCATACTGAAAACTTTCGTTGAGTTGCTTGTAAGATGCAAATGCCGGCGTAGGCGATGGTGATAACTGACGGGAGAATGTAGAGTTGAGATAGTCCAAGCTAGCAGGCTGACTAAAGGATGCCTCAATGTCATGATCATCTTGGTAGACACCGAAACCGGCTCGCTTGCGCTTTGAAGCTTTGTCGTTGTGACCATAGTCAAATATCGAGCGTCCTCGGTCCTCGTACTGGTTGCGAGAGGGAAACAGCATTGGGCGATTGAGCTGCCGAGAATGAGGCGCATTCACGTCCATGCGGGCAAGCGCAGGTCGCATCCTAGTTGGCTGGGGACTCTCGCTCTTGACTTCGATCTCATCCTCATCGTCGTACTCTGAATTGGAGATCCGTCGCTGTCGCTTGAATGAACCCTGCGGTGTGAAAATGAGCTCTGTAGCTTCAACCTCTTGGGAGTTGAGTTCCAGTTGTTCGACAACTGAACTATCCTTCTTCTGATTCCTCTTGCGCCGCATCTCAGGTGTAGCAGAGTCGAAAATGTCCATGCCGGGCCAGTAAACTCCCTTGAGCTTGGTAGATTCACTGACGGCCATTGGGTCGTTCGCAGGTTCGACAGGAGTATCTTCGATGGCACAGGAGTCGGCTGCGGCATAGCGATATCGGCGTCGTTCGCTAAGGTCTGAATATTCACTGGAGGTTTCGTAATCTGCGTTGGTGTAGCTACGAGAGCTGGCACGTGACTCTATTGCCCAGTATTGCTGTACGTTGGGCGCAAAGTTGCGGTGTCGAAGGACAGGGCCTGGCCTAAGAATGGGTGTAGGCGTGTCCATGGGCTCGATTTTGATGGCCTGTTGGTCAGCCAGACGCGGATCAAGGAGGCTGCTGACAGCAACGCGACGCGAAGGACGTGGCACAGGGGCCTCAATCGTGAGTGCGGGGGGAGGGCGGACTGTAGCAGGTCAGAGGTTAGTAAAGGCCACAAGAATGCAAAGTGAAGACTTTACCGGCTGGCTTAGCTCGTGTGCGGCGTTTGTCTTTTTGGTTCATCCGCTCTGACATGAGCTCCTCGACGCCCCACTCGGCGTACCATCGGTCATAGGCATCAATGATTCGGCGGGATGCCTCTTCATGAGACGAACGGACCTTGACTTTGTAGTAGTTGGAGAGGTGGCCTTTGCTGGCGATGTGTGTAAGCAAATGCGAGACATCACTAAAATTTGGCCTCTTGGGACAAATGTTGCAGTGCAATGGGATGTTGCTGGACGCCATTGCAGTAAGGCGTGAGTAAGGAGCGTAAGTGGACTGCAGCAGTACAAAGTGAAAGCACCGTCAACGCAATGCAGTGATGAATCACAAAGCGGTGCGAAAGGAGCGGACTGGTTGTGAAGAAGGTGAAGAGGCGGCGGTGGGAAGCCTGCAGATGAGAGATGTGGGTACACAACGAGAGCCGCCGGTGATGAACTACTTCATGGCCCTTGACTGAAAGCAGACAAGAAGGAAGTAGGAGAGGAACGCGCACTCCTAATCACGAATAGTGATAGGAAAGAAGCACAAGAGGCGGAGTAGGCGGACATTCGTGGGTCGGGAGGTTGCAAGTTAGCCCACGTGCATGGTCTCGACCTGACAGAAGAAGCAGGCACGGCCAGATGCGTCTTGTTTAAGAGAGCGGCAGCTGCCTAGCAACGAGAAAGAGGGAACATTTAGAGGGCAAAGATACTACTGAACTGATGTGAAGCTTGAGGGCTGACACATTGAGGCAGGACGAAGCGGTCATCACTTGAGAACAGAGGCAACTTGCAAGATGAGGACTATAATCAGAGCAAGTTGTGAACAGTATACCCACCTTGCTATTCACTACTTACCTAAGCATCTCTTTGTAACAGATCGTGGCATACAGCTGAGCAATATTAGCAGTTGATCTTGGACAAACTACGACCACCTACTACACGGGATCCACCTCCTCCAGGCCAGGATACTTCAATAGACTCAACCCGGCAATGCCAAAGACGGTGTGAAAGACGTCTACCATGTCCCCAGGTCGATCTGCGAGGCCGCCTGATTCCGGATCCTGTAGAAGTTAGATGTCCATTCTCTTCTCTTCCACAGCGAGATGTGTGCGTACCTGGCACTGCAGGATGAATTTGGTCAATTTGTCACCATCAATCCAGTGCAGCTTGCCCAGCATGGCCATGCTGCTCATGACCCACCAGCTGTAGCAAACATCTTCCTTCTTCTCGGGTCTGCCGTTCAAACCACCATTCTTGAGCTGTCGTTCGCTTAGCCAGGCGCCCAGCTTCTCAGCGTTTACCAGGTCGAGTCTCCCCGCGATGGTCAATGCACCAACACACGTAAACACCTGACCGGAGTGCGACTCGGCACCAGGGCTTGTGCCATAACCACCGTCGAAGTTTGCACAGGAGTGGACGTGCTGCACCGCTTTTTCGACATCTACCAGATGCAGCAGACCCATGAGCGAGAGAGCATTCAGGGCGCCGTAGAGAAAACGAGTGTCTCGTTCCCCCCACTCATCACCAGCAAAAGTGCCAGTGTCAGGATCCTGCAGGCCCGCAATGACTGAAGTTGATGAGCATTACCCAAGTGAGGTACAGCCTAGCGGGTACGCACACTTTGCGATCTTCATCCGGCCACCCTGGACACGTTCATCGAGCTCAACAAAGGCATCTAAGGTGGCTAGAATCTGTACACCACTAACGGTGTAGAGCATGTGAGCATCGTGCCCCGGAGCAGCGCCGAAGCCGCCATTTTCATGCAGACAGGAGAAGACGAAGTCGAGTATCTCTCGGCGCGGAAGAGCATCCGGACGGGCTAGCAGATGCAGGGCGGTCAGTCCCCAGTAAAGTCCATTCAGACGCAAGTGCTCGGTGAGCCAGTACTCCAGCTCGTCTTTGCGCTGGAGCGGGTCAGCGCGGGAAGCTGGTGTTGGTGGGTGCGGTACGCACAGAGTCGAGGCTCTGGATATAGCGGACGTGCTTGTCTACCAAGAGGTGCATCTCGTCCGGCATGGTGTTAGTCATGGCAGCGGCCTGGGCAGGCCCAGAGACAAGGGAGCTGATGTGTGCAAGTGCGATGGATGGTTCGGAGGCGGAGAGTCTAGGTACTATAGCAGTGCATTGATGGCTGTCCCTGGGGTTAGCGTGGACCGGGATGGAGGTTTTTGACGCAACGAGGTGAAACGATCTTCGAGGGCCTTGGCACCGCGACGCCTCGCACTTGCCATATTGAAGCCGTGCTGCGACAATCCGGTCTCGAGTGCGTGATTAGCCGCTGGCCAGGCAGGCAATCTGTTCGGCCGTCACCGCAAGTCTGGTAGATAGGTCGCAGACTCGCCGTCGCAGTCGCAGTACCCAAAGTCACATACAGTTGCATACCTGGTATATACTTACCTGTTCGCTGCTAGCTGGTAGCGTAGCGTCGCGTTCCTGGGCCCGTGCACGTGCTGTTGCCGCCCGCCGCTCGTTCCTGCCCTTTTGTGTGTACAGTAAGTAATTACCGTGTCTACCAGGCGCACTTGCTCTTGCGCTGCTGAATTGTATTTGGCCTCTCTGCCACCGACACGTCCACCTCTCCACCTCACTCCCTCTCCACCTCACTCCCCCTCCACCTGCCCACCGGCCCTTCACTCCGCCCCCCCGCCCGCTGCCAGCGCCAGGCCTGGCCACTGCCGACTCACTGACATCCGCACCGCCCGCCGCCTCTAACTTGCTTGCCGTCTGCCCTGGGATTGACTTCTTGGGCGCTTCTTTGGCCTTGCTTGCTTGGTACTAATCAGACCGCGTCTACTCAGATACCCGCTCGACCTTCTTTGTGTGCCGCCCCCAGTGCAGGCCCCAGACCCCTTGTGCTTCTTCGAGCAAGCCAGTTAGTACCCTCCACCAGCTGCCCTTCCTCGTCTTTGTCCCAGGCCAATGTTGTACAACATGGTGCCCAGGGCCCGCCCCTTCGCTTTCTATAGCCGTTGCTGACTAGCCTACATCACAGACGCTCGCTTGACATCTGTCTGTCTTTGACATCGGCCCTTGACCGTACGCCTGTACCTGCTGCGAGGGCGACGTTGGGCGCATCTCCACACCAGTTTCACGTCGCACCCGCCCTGTATCCCTCTCGGCGGGCTCCTGCACCCAAGCCTCGCCCAGCCAGCCCGCCAGCGTCCGACTCGGACTCACATCTGCGTCAAATACGCTTCCGTCCACGCCTGCAGGCACTCCTGGTCGGGGTACACAACCACTTCAACACACCCTTTGCCGTTCGTACCACCTCCTGCGCCCTCTAATACTCCGCGTGCTGGAGGGCCGTCCCTCCACCATCTGAATGCGCTAACAGCCATGGGCAGACATAGACTCACAGACTTTGCAACCACCGCACTCGACCACCCGCCCACGCCAGCTGGGACACATGTGCCGCATTGTGTGATACCGCCGGCACGACTCCCACACGCGCCGCTTTGTGTTCTTGAACATTCGCACTCGTGCCCCGTTATCGAGGCTGTTCTTCCGCATACTTTCGCCGAGGTAGTTGGCCCTGCCGATCGAGGCGCTAATTGAGGCACAACTTTGCTAAGCAACTGCTAGCCTTGGCATCCACCCCGGAAGCGACTGCGCAAAATGCCGAAATCGTCAACCTTGTCGCTAGCCATGAGGGGCAAGACAGGAAAGGACGTTGCCAATGGCCCCATGAGTCCAAAAAGTCCCAAATCACCAGGCCACTTCAGCGCCGCCGATCTCGCTTCGCCCAACGCACCGTTCCACCATCAACCTGAATCGCCTGCGTCGCCGAAGCCGCGCAAAGAAACAAAAAACATCTTCTCCAACTTCTCCGGCAACAAATCCTCGTCACGCATGTTCCACCACGATAACTCTTCACGCCAACTTCCGGAGACACAACCCTCGCCGGTTTACTCAAACGGACGTGGAGGCACCTCGACACCAGACCTTAGTCGTCCCGTCCAGACACCTACCTCTGATGGTAAGTCACAGTCGTTATGGATGAGTATTGCTAACAAGCTTAATTTCTCAGACCATCGTTCGGAAACCGAACGCCTTGACCATCGAACTGGTTCTGGCAATTTGAATGAGCACTCTGACAATGCCGATCCATCGCAACGCAATACCACGAAATCCAAAAAAAGCGGCATGTTGGGAAGGACAAGGTCCATTAAAGGAGAAGAGGCTTCTGGAACCAGGACAAAGCTCAATAAAGCCCCACCGCCACAACTGTCGCCAGATATTGCAGGAACGTGGGCGACAAGCGGTGATGGATCATCGTTGAGGACGGCCCCGTTGGACAAAGGACAATCGTGGCGATCACGTGTTGGTGGCCAAAGCAAACTGCGGACACATTCAGCAGACGGACACGACAGTAACCACCGAGAGGAGGATCACCATGTCTCGAGAAGGGACCGTGCGGAGCAAAACTCGCAGGCAGGCTCTTCTTACAATGAGCATAAAGGTGGTGCTTTCATGTCCAATCTTCGTTCGGGTGCCCGCGATGTTGGTGGCAAGCTTGGTTCAGCCAAAAAGGGTATTTTCCAAAAGCTCGGTCGTAGTTCAAGCAGTCATGAGACCCCAACAACGGCTACCGTTACCAATGAACCCTATGTCTTCAAGGTCATTCATCGACCTCTTGTGGAACAGACTAGGGCAACAAGAATTTCTACTCGTCTAGAACAGTCAAGAGACAAGACCGAATTTTGGATGCCATCACTCCCTTGGCGCTGCATAGAGTGCGTATAGTCATACGCGCATCACTAAGAATGGTACTAACAAATACGTAGTTACTTGAATATGAGAGGTTGCGAAGAAGAGGGTTTGTACCGAGTCCCAGGGTCTGCACAGCAGGTGAAGTATTATGAGCGCAAGTTCGATACTGGTAAGAGCATTCAGCTCCAACGTTCCCCCAGCTACTCACTCCCTCCAGATGGAGATATCGATTTGATTAGCGACCCGAACCTCAACGACCCAAATGTGATTGGTTCGCTATTCAAGGGTTGGCTTCGTCAGTTACCTGATGACATCTTTCCAAAGGATGTCCAGGCACGCATTCAACAACAATGTCAAGGTGCCAAAGCCACACCCCAAATGCTCAAGGACGAACTCTCGCGCTTGCCGCCCTACAACTACTATTTGCTGTTCGCTATTACCTGCCATATCAGCCTATTGCATTCATGTTCGGAGTTCAACAAAATGAACTACAACAATCTATGTATCTGCTTCCAACCGGCGATTCGGATTGATGCTTTCTGCTTCCAATTCTTGATCTTGGATTGGCGCAATTGCTGGCAAGGTTGTTGGACTGAAAAAGATTACCTCGGAGATGAATTGGCATATCTGCAGTCCTTGGAACCACAGAGTCAGCAACCAACACCTGCTCATTCGGGCAATCCCAATACTGCGCAGGCCAGCCATATTCAGCAAGCGACGGGTAAACGAAGTGGATCTGTAGACAGGAATGGCCGTATTGTATCACCTGCTACGTTTGGGAGGGATTCTTCACGTCATCTCGAACGCGACTCTTCGACGGAGCGCACAATATCGTCCTCCGGCAGCCGAGAAGTGCCAAATACTCATGGTACACCGAAGCGGGCACAGCCATCTGTAAGCACTGATGTTCCAATTGATGGAGATGATGCTGCCACGCCCACGCAAGCCACCCTCCATAACCGCGGACCGTCTGATTCGACACAATTCCGCCTTGATCTGAGCAACCCACCGAGCTCTCCTTTCAACATCAAATTCTGATTTTCAGCTCGACAACAAAGAGGAAAATGAAGTCCAGTCTGATCAGTCATTCAAATTTGCATTTTCACTTCATTCTCGAAGCTGTCACGAGCAGGACGATACCCACTCATGACCTTACTTTGGCTTGTGACAGCTTGTTTCATTGTTAAGTTTTAGTACCGAGCGCAGGAGTTTTGTTTGTGCATTTATTGGCCCTAGCATCGATGGAGTGGCGGCGTTTTACGCATGAAATCGCACAGCGCGGGTTAGCATTTGAGCGGGTAGGATAGGATAGAGGCACTGTGTACGATAATAAGATGCGACGAAACGAGCGGATGACTTGATGCTTTTCCTGGACCTACCCTTTCGCCTTGGGTTTGTGGAGGATCATAATACCACTCTGATATCCCTTTGGAGCAGGACTCAGGACTATTTTGAGTTTGGCAGTTTATGTCTCTTTGAACTTTCTTTGTGCTCAAGACATGGTAGTAGTTTGATATGTATACCAGCACTAACACAACATGCATAGCAAGTAAAGTTCTGGCAGTAATGAAGTCACCTTGACCAACAAGAGCGTGGTGTCAACAATGTCATCAGTCTAGCATCAAATCCATTCTATATGTTTAATTGACCCCTCAACATCTCCAACACACCCGCAACAACCTTCTCATTTTTTCCTTCTTGTCTCTTACTCTCTCTACTCGCCACCTTCTCCAACTGCCTTGTAGCCCCTTCATCCGCCTTCCACCACCCTTCCCCACGCTCCACAAACCTCACAAATCCATCTAATACAACCTTCTTACCCTCCCAACTCTTCCCGCTCAGTGCGCGATCCAACACGGGCCAAATCTGCTTACACGTCAGCGCCTCAATCGTGTCGCTGCCGACAGCACTAGTAATTGCCAGCACGGCATTCGCCACCGTTTTGGCAGCTGTGTGTTTAATCACCCACTGCCTAGCGTCCAAGTGGGTGTCTGCCAGCGCCAAGATCTCAGATAGGTAAAGGGATACGGAGCGGGGGCCCGCAACGTGGTCGTCCCACGTATCTGAGAACAATTTGCACACTTGCTCGTTCGAGTCGTGTTTTGCGAGGTAGATGAAGGGGAGCAAGGAGGCTGCAAGGGCGGTGAAGCGGTCGGTGGCGTGTTGGCTAATGGCGCGTGTGACGTCGCCAGCGAGTAGTCGGTTCTTGTCACTGCCTTCTTCTGACTCAAAGTAGAGCTTTTGGACAAATGCAATAGTGGATAGAATTTGTGCGTCGGTTGCTAGGCGGGCGAGGTAGCCCGCGGCAGCGGCATATGATGATGATACTGTTTCGTTGCGGTCATGGATTTGCTTGTGGATGAGACGTAGAAATTGGTCGGCGTAAGGACTAAAGACGAAACGGTGTCGTGTGGAGAGTGTGACGAGGACACGGGAGCAGCCAACTTTTGAGGGGAGACCAACTGCTGATTTCATAGCGGCTTCGATGCGTGGGACGAGAAGCTGCATTGTTTCTGCGTCGGCGAGGTCGAGACAGCGTTCAACGGATTCGGTGAGCGGGGAAGAGCGTATGCTTTGGAGACGCATGTCATCGATCTTTTGCTCGGTGAGATTGTACTTTTTTGCGTTAAGGTGAAGGTAGTTGACCGCCTCGGGCTCCAAGCTGCTCAATAGCCCTAAGAGGCGCTCTACAAGTTCTGGGACGTGTGTATTAAGCGTTGTGGCGTTCGCTTTCTTCACAATTTGAAGAAGGGTTTGGACAGAAAAGTGGCGAACTTCTTCGGCGGAAGATTCAAGGCCTGATGTAGAGAATAGGAAGGGGAGGACACGAGTTAGTTGGGCATTTGCGGACTTAATAGATGCGTCGCCGGCCTCAAGGGAGCGGGTGAGGATGGTGGTGAGGACGCGAGCAAGCGATGCGGCGGCAACACGGACGGTCTCTTTGATATCGTCAAGGACTTTGAAGCATTTGTCCCAGATCTGGGTGAGGTACTTTTCGTACTTGTCAAGGTTAGTGCCTGAACATTGATATGCCTGGTGGTGTTGTGTACCTTTTCGATGCTGCGACCTTGTACCAAATCTGCGATTGCTGCACAGCAAGCCTGACGAACTCGCCATTCCTTTCCTAATATACTGGCTAGTAGGTCATCCATTATAGCATCGAAATGCTTGTTGATGGTTGCTGAAGAGTCTTTGACCAGCGCATTCCAAATGTCGTTCATTGAGCGTTGTACATTTGTGTTGGGGTCAAATCTGAATCCATGTTAGTAGTCGTTTCAAAAATAGGATATATTATTCTATTCTACTATGACTCACGTACCTATATCTGAATAGCTTCGGGTAAAGTTTGGGATTTTCTGCTAAATACCCGTCTACGCTTGAGTCCGAAAAAATGTTACTGAGGCCAAAGCGTCCAAAAGCCGCTCTGCTTGACCAGATCGAATTGTGTGAAGCCATTGACATGAAGCGATACACCAAACTCGAATCACCGACATCAGTTGCTAAGTTTAGGATATCTTTGTATGTCGTTATGGAGCCGTCTCCGGTAGGCAGCGCACCCGGCTCGAATAGTTGAGTGTCCCCTGTTACATTGCCAGTAATCTTTGACTTGTTGTCCGAGAAGGAGCCTACTAAATCCCGGACTAAATCATCCTTGAGTTTTCGGTCGCCCTTCTCGTAGACTAAACCCAGTCCCCGTGATGCTGCCTCTTGCACAACTTCATCACGGTCTGACAGGCAGCTCTTGAATGCAGCTTGACATTGGCCGAGATAGTTCTGGATTTCGGCCTTGTGGCCGCAGTACTGAAGGAGGCACAGAAGCCAGATTACAGACGCCTTCCTTAATGAGGGTTTTGTTTGTTGGCAACCCTTTAGTGTTCTCTCAAGAACTGCTCCCAACGTCCTTTCACGTTTGGGACCAGAGGGCGTTTGTAAAGGTATATCCCAAGGATCTTGTTTTTGGTCTGGGTGCAACACATCAAGCTCAGCGATGAGAGCTTTGGATTCCCATCCACAAGCAAAACAGCTCAACGCCTCTCCAACAGAGAACTGAACCTCAGTTTCACGAACTTCGTGCAGTTCATATAACTTTTCACCGATAAATTTATAACCTGTTGCATCCTCTGCATCTGCATTGGGTTCCTCAGTGATCATTGACAAGTGACCTAACGCAAGAATTGCGCCTGTTGCTCCTGCTTTCGCAGAATCATACACATGCTTAGCAATATCTTCTACCTTGGTGTATTTAGACACCGAAGAAGGCGCAATAACATGGAAGAGACTGAGTTGGTCTAGGCAGGTGTAAGCGGCTCCCTTCAGTGTCGCGTCTCTGGACTCCTTGAATATCTCCATGAGAGTCTGTAGGAGTTGGTGAACAGGGTGATCATCCGTAATGCTATCCGAGCTTGTAGCACTTCTCCAAAACGCTCTACTATAGAAGTAGCCTAGCGCAGTAACAATACCACTGATTTGGTTGACATCACCGCCGATAGCTGACTTCCATGAATTCAACTTATCGTAAAACCGAGCCTGGGATTTCTGTAAAGAGCCTTGGTCACAATCCTCGTGCGATGCCAACAGTCCGTAAGCATGAGCGGCAGCGAGTCGCCGGCCTGCATTGTTCGATAACATAGAAGGCTGAAGAGCAGCGAAATCCCGGACAAGGTGTGCAAGGTGCCAGTGACGCTGAGGCAACAGCGACAGTAATCGTATAAATGTAGTTCCGATATCACCAATATCAGTGAGCTCATTTTGGGTGAGTCGGTCAAAGCTCGCCCTCAGTATTGCTGCTAAACACGGGGCATGGGTATCGGACGCAGCATACGCACGGAAAGCCTGACGGGCACGCGCATCCGTAGTCATTTGACTTTCAAGTTTCCGGCCCCAGTCTTCGACTACGTTGTCTCCAATTCCCCTCTCAATCAACGCTGACTGGAAAGCGACCTGAGAACAGAATGTGATGACAGTGGTAAGTGCGTCTGGATATTGTTGGCCAAAGTATTGTAACTGGCCGAGAACATTTGCTGGCCCATCGATATCCATTGAATCTTCGTCTTCCCCCTGCTGCACAAAGATGAAGTTGACCAGCTTGTCGAAGTCAGGAAATATAAATTCTTTCTCTTTATTTATACCGGGAGGGGTGTTCGACATTTTGAACCAGTATGGATCAAGGCCTCGTTGCCCTTCTTCAACAACTTCATGTCTTTCAGCCACACCTCCACTTATAGCAAGTATATCTATCCATCGCGCTAGCACATCATCATAAGGAAGGCATCTATTTGCAAACCGGGTTGCAACATAACGCGTACTTCTTATGAAACGATCTGAAGCTGGTGTAGTGGTTTGGCCTAGAGCAGCGTATCTCAGTAACAACCGTCGGAAACTAGGCATGACAGACGGCTCAAAGGGGTTAGCAAAGGCGCCCAGCACCGAAGAAAGAGCCTCCTCTATGCTGACGGCGACATCTTTTCCCGCTGTATCTTCTCGAAGCGAGCGAAATAGCCACTCTAGTAGGTCTAATGAAGGCTCAATGAGTATCTTCTGAGGAGCAGCTTTAGCAAGAAGACCTATCGTTTCATAGCCATATCCTCGCAGCTCCATATCTTGGTCTCGATCAGCGATTGGCCAGCCCTGGTCTTGCACAAAAGCTCTTAGATTTCCAACCAGACCGCCTGCTACAATTGATAAGTCGGATGGTGCTCCACGCCGCGCAACAAAGTTTACGAGAGAAAATATAGCTGATCGAAACCGAGATGCTTCGCGACCAGCGGTCTTATTCGTTGGATTTAGCTCAGCCGACAATAATCCTTCTTCCACAATCTTGGCAATTTGACGAGGGTACGTCGAGCATTTCACTGACCTTGAGAGAATTCCCAAAATCTTTATTCGCAATGGCGTCTTCACTGGGAGTTGGCCTTCAGACGTAGCTCTCGAAAGCACGTCAGTAAGTTCTTCTCTATGCTGATAATTATGCATGTACTTACGAGCCGAAGTATAACGTGAGTAGAGTCTCCACAAGTGCCCCATCTTCAAGATCTTTCGATAGCAACACCCGTTTCAAGGTATCCTCACCAACTTCGGAAATACGAGAATTAGTATCAGCAGAAGCAAATAGTGCCGGGTAGAACTTTTCATCGTCTTTAAATAGGCCACTTGCCAGGAAACGTACAACAAGAGCCTTGGATTCGGTCAAGTTTAGGCCAGAGTCAGAGCTGGGATCCCAGGCGTCTGGCTTGCCTTGTAATGTGAGAAATTTGTAGTGCTCTACGGATAGACCGGGGCAGCGCAATGAGCTCGCGGCCTCGGGGCTACCTGGACGCGCGATCTGGAGCAATATCAATTTGCCGAACCACTGTGATAAGAACGAGGCATCTTGATCGCCTAGCCCTAAGGTGGATCTGAGCTCATCATCTTCCTTACTGCCGCGTAGCGGAAGTTTGAAATGAACGAGAAGCCGTAGGATGAGATGGAAGAGCTGAGAAGCGTGTTGGGTGGATTTTTCATAATCATTTGCGATTCCTTGGAGTAAGATAGGCAAGAGATCAAGTCGTTCGGGTACTGAGAGTCGTGAGATGCCCAGTTGAATGTACAGAATATCGAAGTGTCGAATGAGTGCAACGTGTGGGTTTTCCTTGTACTGCTTGAGCAGGGCAGCAACGGGGAGGGTGATATCTCTGGACACGGCGTTAGTCTGTGTGAGTAGGCGTGCAGGAGCGTGCCAAGATGCGTACTGTGACTTTATGCGGGTGTTGATGTGCTGGCAAATGGAAATGACCTGAAGATAGAAGCCGCCATTAGCGGTGTTCGAAGCGCAGCGAAAAGGACACGTTGGTTCAAAGTGTGCACGTATGTGAAAAGCCTACCTTGTTCCTCACGGCCACATGGTCCGAGGCGAGTTTGAGAAGAAGGGGCGCGAGATAGAGTTTCAGCAGATCCTCAAGCTTCTTTTCTGAGCTTGCCAGGGCTATACGCATCTCCACCTTGCCGACGAGAGCAAGTTCTTTGGCCTCAGCGGTCTGCGTATCCGCCATAACTGAGACGGGTGCAGAGAGCGGGCAATGAGGCGTGGGAGAGAGAGAGATAGATAGATATATATATATATGTGTGTATCTGTATGTGGTCAAGGCATGGCCCACTGTGACAGGCTGACGCGAATGGCGCGGCCCACTGCTGACTGAGCACGCGTGTGGTTGGTGAAGGCGAAATTGTATGACGCAGCATCGTCTGCCTGCAACAATTACATGCACCCCAACACCGGCAACCACGCCTACTGCCTCACTACTTGGCCGTTTCTGTTTGCGGCCCCAACACCAGCACTCAGCCATCACCCGTCACCCGTCACCCGTCACCCGTCACCCGTCACCCGTCACCCGTCACTCATTGCCCACCACCCGCTGCCTGCTGGTCGCATTTCCATGGGTACATAGACTGCCCCACCGCCTCGCCCTCCTGCCCAAACTGCAAGCCCGCCACCGCCTTGCCACCGCAGTGCAGACCGAGCCCACCGCTCACCATGGACGACGAAAACATTGTCAACTTTGTGGCCATCACGTCGTGCGAGCCCGACAAGGCTGCCCAGTATCTGCGCCTGACGGACGGCAACTTCGAGCAGGCCATCCAGCTCTACTTCGACAGCCCCAACCTCGATTTTGGCGGCGCGCAAGCTGCCCCAGCACCCGCCCAGCATGCCCCCGCCTTGTCACGAGAGCCCATCACCATTGACTCGGACGACGACATGTCTGACTTCGGCCCGGCCGCCCACACATCCACCCCGCCAACAGCCCGGCCGCCGCCCGCGATAGAGGACGACGAGGCCATGGCTCGCCGGCTGCAGGAGGAGATGTACGGCGGCGGCGACGGCGGCGGCGGCGTTCCTGGCGAGGAGGAAGTGCGTGCGCCAATGCAGCGGACAACTGAGACTCTGATCGGCCCCGGCTCCAACTGGGGTCCGGCGGATGCAGACGCCGACGTAGACGCCCTTGTGCAGGAGCAAATGGCTCGCAGGCGAGCAGGTATGGCATACACGCGATACGCGCCCCTAAACCCACAGAGGCTAACAACCATGATGCAGGTCGTGCCGGCATCTTCAACCAGCAAACCACCCAGAGAAACGTGTGGGACAACACGGCAGACTCCAGCGCCCGGAGACGCGAGCTGGCCACCGCTACCGGCGGCGCATCCGAGCAGTCTTCGAAGATGAACATGCTTGCAGAGCTGTTCCGACCCCCGTTCGAGATTATGTATCAGGGCGCGTGGGAAAAAGCACGAGACATGGGCAAGGAGGGCGAGAAGTGGCTCATTGTCAACATCCAGGACCCGGCCATTTTCGACTGCCAGCGCCTCAACCGCGACATTTGGAAGAACGACGAGATCAAGGCGACTGTGCGCGAGAACTTCATATTCATGCAGTACGCCAAAGACGATCCACGTGGGCAGCAGTATATCAACTACTACTTTCACGCACGTGACAGCTCAGACGCTTATCCACACATAGCAATTGTTGACCCACGCACAGGTGAGCAGGTCAAGGTCTGGTCTGGCCCACCAATACCCGAGCCCGTCGATTTCCATGCTCAGCTGCATGAGTTCCTTGACCGCTACAGCCTTAATGTCAACGCGAAAAATCCAGTCGCGAAGCGGAAAGCAGAAAACAAGTCAAAAGATGTCGGCCGCATGACTGAGGACGAGATGCTCGAAATGGCGCTCCAAAACAGCCTGCAGAACGGCAAAGGCCCCCAAGACGACGATCCGGACGCTCTCACAAAGTCTTTTGATAATATCAAAGGTAAAGCCCCCGTCCAGGCAGCAGCCCCCGAACCCGAACCCGAGCAAGAAGAAACAAATGGCTCTTCAAATTCGGTATTCGCCAGCATTTCAGCATATGCGCCACACACAGAGCCGACCATTACGGATCCTAAGATCACTGCTCGCATTCAATTCCGCGGCCCCACAGGCCGTCCTATCGTCCGGCGCTTCAACCTTTCGGACCCAGTGCGCCGCATTTACGAATGGATCAAATCCGATGCACCATGGGAGGGCAAATCAGGCGCCGAATTCGACCTCGCATTCATGGGCAAAAACCTCATTGAGCATATCGATGCAACCATTGAGCAAGCCGGGCTTAAGGGCGCCAGCATCATGGTTGAGTTTACCGAGTAAAGCATACCAACCAGTACGGCAGAAGCTGTCGCACGACTCAAGAAACAAGGTAAGTCGTGGGCTTGGCTGGGCTTGTAATTAGGTGTGACGTAGTGGCACCACCAGGGCATTACACTCTTGCCTGAGCGTTCTTAGATTCCTTTCTCTTCAGACCACTATGGTGGTGATACCCAAGCATTCATTAGCGTTCAATAACAAAGGAATACGGCGTCAGAGCATGACAGGCATACTAGCTCGCTACAATACAACATGCAGAACTGCTACTGCTACCGCATAAGATTCAACACAACCCATAATAAAGACTACCAGAGCGTTTATTTTATTTTTATTTTTTTTTATGCCTAGAAATGAACACGTTTGTGCTCATTGTGCATTCGTCGTCCAAGATAGACTCCAAGTTGGGTTATTCACGTTAATGATACCATGTTCCTACCCCTTCGACTGATTTTCCCTTCTCTCATCCATGTCATTGTCCATGTCGATTTTGTCCTCGTCAGGACCGCTTTGGTCCCCACTACCCTTGCTACTTCTCCTGCGCACTATCCCTTCTTTCTGCCTTTTCCTCCTCCAGGTTCTTCTCAAATTGCTCACGGTACTCTGTAATCGCACCCCGTAGATTGCGATGATGTGGAACCTTGTTAGGCGGCGTTCCCCCAGTCACGACAACCTGTATAGCACGACGTTGAGCCTCCATATCTTTCGGAGTCGTTGGCACTGAGATCGCGGGTGACTCGATTTCTAGTGCGGCAGCAGATTCTGCCTCTCGAAGCAGATAGTCCACGGCTCGCTCCATATTAAATTCGGAATCAAACAAGACTATGTAATTATACTTTTCATTGACAAACCCCATACCTTTCAAGACAGCAAGCATCGATGCAATATTGACGGCCTCCTCTTTGGATACAAGACTTGGCTTCTCATGAGCACTGCCTTGTTCTAGGGAATCTTGGTGTCGAAATTCGAGTGTAAGTTTCGGGTGCGACAGAGGTTCCGTAAGGCTCGATTCAGGTATACGCGTCACTTCTTGTCGTGGCGGGAAGGGTTGTGTTATACCGTCCGCAACTCTAGGCGGCTGGCTTCCAAGAGCTGGAGTACCGGATTTTATAAATTCGACTTGATTAGCTTCGCCTGGGGCGGCTTCGATAGCAGGTGTTGAAGAGCTGTTGCGTCTTTTCTTGGTGGCTTTCGAGCCAATGACGTCCAGAGCAGTTTGTAAAGGTGGCCTCTCTGAAGGAATAGCGCATCTCTCAATAGACTCTTTGATACCTTCTTCTTTATATTCTGCATCAAGTTCTGAGGCGTTCCCACTCGACTTGTACCTCCGGCTCAATGGGACTGATATTTCGTTGTCTTCGTCGCTCGACGACAGCAAGATTTGGAGTTTTCTCCTGGCGGCTGCCAGTTCTCTATCCTCTTCTATTTTGTCAAGCTTAAGCCTTTTGTTTGTTCCGCTCGGGCCTGCTCGCGTATAGTGTACGATTTTCGATGACTCATCCTCGGATTTCAGGAATGACTCTTCCTCCGATGTCTCGGTTGTATACTCCGTAGCGGAACCTGCACCGTCGAAATGAATTCCTAGGGCAGCTTCTAAGACCCAGTCGCATTGCCTAAGAAGCTCAATTGATCGTCCCATGCTTTGACCAGTGATGTTCCTGTACTGTCCAATAGCATCCGAATGAGCTTCAATAGTGTCTTCAGAGTCCCATATCGTTTTGGCCTTGTTTACGTCAACGATATCAGTAATTGCAAAACGTCTTCCTAGCTTGAGTTCCCGTTGAGGCCCCGAAAGATTTACAAAACGGTCGATGAGATCCTCTGTTTCGTCTCCGAGTGAGTCTTTGAGCTTGATTAAAGCGTCCTTATTCTTGGATGGGGCCGGGTTTTTCGGTTCTTCGATCTCCATTTCCAATGTCACAGCATCTTTGAATTGCCCAATCAAACAGTCTTGCTCGCCCGCGCGCCCATCGCCACTGCCCTCTTCTTCCTCACCATAAAAATGTGTGGTAAGATAATTGACAATATCATCGGCAAGGCCGCCTTTTCGTTTGATGACTTCAAGATTATGTCGGATACGACGGCGCTCTGTTTCCATGTCTTTATCCTCGGTATTGCTTGGGACAATGCCAACAGACTCGCTCAAACCACCATACGAAAACCCAACCGGCATATATGGCTCTTCAACTGAGGTCAGCTTCATTTTACCTCTCCGTTTCTCACTCATGCCGGACTCGATATCCCTAGCTTCTGTTGAAGTTACAGAATGTACCTCCTAGTCAGCACCCTGATCTCTAGTAGCTCTTTGCAATATGCGGGCATTTATTTGCCTCATTCTTGGTACCTTTTGAGGGTCTATTCGAATGTTCCTCCACGCTAGTCGCGCTGTCTCGAAAAGGTATTTCCATTTGACTCTTTCCATTGGCGAGTGGGATCTGATCACCCTGCCACCATGCCTGTCGATGATGTGCCTACCAAAGAGGATTTCTTTGTTGTAATTTAACATTGGAGTAGCAATGAGCGGCCCGCCGTAGGCCTGCATACCAAACATGCCACCACAAAATGCTACTGTGTTCGCCCGGTCTGTAATATAGTATGCAAAATCCCTCCCATCTGTGAAAAAGCCCTCAACGTAGACGACGGAGACGAAAGGTAGCAATCCCATGTCCGCCCCATACTCTAGTGCATTGATTGCGTATGGTAAATAATCGATTTCGTCGTCGATAGGGCCGAGTACTTCAAGCCCGGGGTCCCTGCAACTGCGTCATTCAGCATCAACCTTTAAAATCTTTATATGTAGTCTCTACTGCTGCAGATATATCTGACAAGACTCTGATTCGATGGCTTCATCGAACGGTAGTGGCTCTAGTGGAAGACCAAACTCAATATGGAGCGACTGCATCTCGGTTGGCGGGGGACGTGGCGACGCCATGAAGTAGACTTGAAATGTGCTACTCGGGATACTTAAAAGTAGCCAAAGATTATGTAAACGGAATAAACAATGAGCCGTGAAGGTATATTGTTGGGGGTAAATGCGTGCCTGAATGATTGAAGGGAGGCAAGAAAGCATAGGGTCAAGCTAATGCCAACACGTGGCTCTTCAGACAGAAAGAGCAGTATCGCCAGGGGCGCTTTCATCATTCAGAATTCCTTCATGATCATCTCGTCGCCAATTCGTTGTGTGAACGCTACCTTTCGAGTTCTAATCCTCCATATCCCACTCGCACCTGGTACACCTTCAAAGTCCCCATCCGTCGCAGGCTGAAATACTAGTTCATCCATATACCGTCCATATGCAGATAGCATTTTCCCTTCGTGTAGGCCTTGCCCGAAATGAACTCCAACAAAATACGTTACGGTACTGACGCTTCCATCGTGGTTGAAGATAATGGTTTGTGTCGTGAGACTGTGATGGGTGCGAATAGGTCCGAGACTAGGCGCCATCAAAGACTGATTAGGGCATATAAAAATCCAGGCAAGGCATCTTATGCATACCGATTCTTTATCGCTTTGCTTACAGCATCCACTCCTTTGAGATCCGAGTTGAAAGGATAATCTGCAGCTGCATCAGGCAGGAAGACCTTCTTCAAGAGGTCGAAATCTTTGCAATCCAATGCCTCACAGTAGCGAGAGAGAACATTCTTTATCGCCTGATAATCGAGTGAGTTAATCACGGACATTTTGTTGATACTTTCTTAGAAGAATTGGGCTTGTAGGGTGGCGTTGATGCCTGGATCTCGGAACCCCACCTTACATGGGGATACCCGAACGCTCAAAGCATGGTGTGAGCGCACAAAGCAACACTTGGTGATTTTCGGACTGCAGTATACCTGGCCCCTTTTCAGGTAAGGGAAGAGGCACTGCGTTGTGGTTGGATATATTAATAGTGTGCTAATCGATCGATTGCGGTAAGCATAGACATTCCCAATACATTATAGCGATCTCGCATGGTTTGCGGCAAAGTAGATAGTGAAATATTGCTTTGGCAGACACGACACATGAGTTATGGTCCCATGTGCGTTGGTGAAGACCTGGACTACTTGCATAATTTAGTGATTTTTGCATATCTAGATCATTTCAGAGATCATTTGTCATTAGTTCACTATATTACATCACTAGAGGACGTGCCATTCTGACAATTTCAATGATGAGATTCGACATAACGTTGGAATTGCCTCGAATAAGTGCACTAAATGTTTGACGGAAAGATGCTGCGTCAAGACACAAGTTGACATCGAGAATTCTACTCCATCTTTCTGTCAGATAAATACCTAGCTGGATTGTTCGCTAGAGAGGAATGATACTGGGTTGTGATCACTTTGGAGTCATACCAGCGTTCGGTCACGCATAAATACCCCCAAAGAACATATTGGAAGGTGTTTTGTGTATGAACACGAAGTTTCCACTGTAGCATTGACATCTCATTCGTCGATTTATATCCACCGTAAAGCACGAGTATGTAAAACTACCATAATTCGTAGGTACATCCGAATTGAGTGGGTTGTGGGAGGCTCGTGGCGGGTGTCTCAATTTTAAAAAAACACTTGGCTTGTTTCATGATCTAATATTCTCTTACCGTGATGGCTTCTTTCCTTAACTATCTTCGTCTATCACGAGAACTTAATCACAGTCATTAAGTTGCTGTTTGGTGGAAGTTCCTTCCCCATCCCTGTTCCACCTCCCCGCCACCTACTCATCTTGGCACTTCCCCCTTGGCGCTTCCCCCTTGGCGCTTCCCCATCTGACCCAATCCTTACGGCAATGATCAAGAATATGTGTGGGGAATCATGAAGAGGTGTGGGTCAAACAGGATAAAGTCGAAATACCGGTGGCCCGCGGCTAACCCCAGGTATCTACCCTACGCGATCCCTGCAAAGCAATCTCTCTGAAAGTGAGTCTCCAACAGATCACGAAGTTTTTGTTGACCCTTGATATGAACCTAGTGCCACACGCGAACCTAGTGTTCTTGTTGAGGCGAGGCACTCTAATCATATCATGACAAGGTGTTGTCAAGACGGGTATTTGACTTGTGCCTGACTCAGTAATAGATAGCAAACTCGATTTCGAGATCTGAGAATCCGGGTTGGAAGCTGTAAGACTAGAATGAGTGTATATATAGATCCGCCGTCCCGGCTTGGGGAGTGCTGTGTTTTTTCTCTTTCATAGTGAAATACGACCATGCTGTTCACCTCTTTTACTGCCGTTCTGGCGCTTGCCAGCAGCGCCGCTGCCATCCCTACATACGGTCTTGATCCTCGTCAAGCCTCTGCTCTCAATGCTGCCATGGTTGCGCGCGGTCGCTCATATATTGGTACCTCGCTGACGATTCGTAACGACAACACGGAGCAGAATATCATCAAGGGCGCGGAATTCGGATCCATCACTCCCGAAAATGCTATGAAGTGGGACGCGACCGAGCCAAACCGAGGACAATTTAGCTTCGGCAACGCGGATGGAATTGCGAATTTTGCTACGCAGAATAAGAAGCAGATGCGATGCCATACATTGGTGTGGTACAGCCAGCTGCCCAACTGGGTAAACCAAATCAATAACAACGCAACATTGATGAGTGTGATGGAGAACCATATCAAGACAGTGATGGGACGGTACAAGGGAAAATGCACGCATTGGGATGTTGTAAATGAGGGTACGTAGATAGTGGCGTGGGAAGAGAAGACAACGAGACTAACAAGCCTGAAAGCTCTCAACGAGGACGGTACACTCCGCAACAATGTTTTCCTTCGAGTTATTGGAGAGCAATACTTACCCATCGCATTCCGCATGGCCCAGGCAGCAGACCCTACCACCAAGCTCTATTACAATGATTACAACCTCGAGTACGGCGAGGCCAAGCACAAAGGTGCTCTCAGGATCGTCAAGCTTGTCCAGTCTTGGGGTGTTCGGATCGATGGTGTTGGTCTGCAGGCCCATCTTGTGTCTGAGCCCACTAATACCCAAAGCACCGTTACACCCAGTGTTGCTGTTCTACAGAAGACTCTGCAAGACTATGTGGATCTCAACGTTGATGTTGCGTACACTGAGCTCGATATTCGCTCCAAGACTCCAACCAATAGCCAGAAGTTGCAGGTCGAGGCCGCAGCCTGGGCTCGCGTTGCACAGAGCTGCATCAATGTGTCTCGTTGTGTCGGCATCACGATCTGGGTAAGCCTTCGGTCGTCCTTTTTCCATAGACGCGTCAGGCTAACCATTTGTTTAGGGTGTTGCTGATAAGTACAGCTGGGTCCCTGGAACATTCAGTGGCGAGGGCTCGGCCCTGCTGTGGAACGACAATCTTCAGAAGAAGCCCGCTTATCAAGCCTTCCTTGACGTTCTGAACGGAAAGAATGTTACAGCACAGGCCTAGGCCCGTTTGAGATTCTCAAAAGAAAACATGACTCTTACCTTATCTGTAAATATGGAAGCAATAAAACTTATTCTCTGCATCTCCCGTCAAGATTTACATGCCTGTTCCGTGGTGATTTGAAGCATGGTAAGCAGTGTAGTTTTAGCTTTACTCTCTCTAAGCAAATCGATGATAGCATATTCGGTGAAATAGCCAGATCCATACTTGCGGTTGACTGATCAAGCCGACAATTCACCGGGAAATACAGGAACTAGGATACGTTCTAGTGGATGCCCAAAAATCGGTGTCTGATATGGCCGAAAAGGTCCCGAAGTGACAGTCCTTCATTATTCATGATATTTTCAACCCCCCGGCCACTCTTCTTTCTGGTCAGCGTTTGCAAGCTAGAACACGTGCTGATGTTTCCCTTTCAAGTAGGAAATTAGACATCCATCGATCTCTGTAATGCTTGAGGGTTGATCCATGAAGCAGCAAACCGACCTGACCTAAACGAGCACTTCCTACGGCACTCGTTCGCGCCGACCAATCATTGCTCGCCACACGAATGTGATGTGCATGAAGTGGATTTTGCCACGACTACGAGCGGGACGATGCCATACTCACAAATGCTTTGACTAGATCCGTAGCCATGGTCCGTCCAGTCTGTGGTTGCGCATGTAGCGTGCAGACACGAGGTCCATCGACAACATGCAGATGTTGCTGGACGTTTATATTGTGGCCGACAAATACGTTTAAAAGATACGAAGGTGCTTTAAAGCGCAGGCTGCACTTCATTTTTCTCGTCTTAGTACCCTCTGGTTGTGTAATCGGCCTGCTTGGCTTAGTGTGTAGTTACGCGCCGAGGGTTGGGTGCTGCCGATAGGGGTATGAAACTACAATGCGCCAGGAAATCAACGGCTCGATCTAATGGCATGCTCCCGCCCTATGGATACGTATGCAAGGAGTTCCCAGTGCGATTTCGGAATTAACGTCCATCTCTTGCCTCAAGCGATCTCCCCGAAACACCCCACATGTGGGTTTGATCATGCGTCAAATCTAGATGGATGAATACCGTAACAAATCGTCAAAGAGCCCAATGATACAAGAAGCCTTCCAAATGGTATTAACGATATCCGAAGATAGAAAGAGAGAAGCTGCCGTGTCTCCACGCAGAAACACAAAGGGTCAAGGGCTCAAGAGTCAAAGGCCGTCACGCCAAGCCTTCATGAGGTGTGACAGCCACCAGACGGGCTGCATATCAGGCCTCATCACACGCGCGCCACGACCCACAAGCCAATAAGAAATTCCGCTCTGTCCTTCGTGCTCCCGTGACCAAAGTCCGCTGCGCAAAACCCCGCCCCTAAAATGGTTCGCAGCAGATCCAGTGATCGATGGCTGTTCGCAAGGCGAGCGTCGATTGATTACCTGTTAGGGAAGGTTGGGCGATAACGGTGCATATGTGTTATTAGGTTCGTCTCTGATAATTGTGTTTGCAGTTGGCTGACTCTTTGGAGCATAAATGTTATTGCGCGCGCAGTTGGAAGGGAGACGAATCATGGAGACGAATCATGTTCGAGGGGGTCTTGATTCGTTGACTCGTACGTGGGAATTCAGTGTTGTGTGAATGAGCCTTGGCGGCGACCATCCGAAGGCACGCCCACCCCATATACAATTGCCTCTCGCAGCCATCCGTGGTCTTGTCATGACACTTCAACAATCCAACATAATTTTTTTCGCATAGAATAGTAAAGGGCGAAGCCTTAAACCGACGCTCGAGAATACCACCCTAGCCACGAGTCTGCGACGGATATTTCTTGGAAACACAAGCAGCAACGTCAAGAAGGTTAATAGTCTGACAGATCGAAACATCATGGCTTCCCGCCCCTTCAATCTCAATAACACGTTTGTTGCGCCGCGTCACCCATACCTCAAACCCATTCTATTCTGCGGAGTTATCATGGCTCTGTCTGCTCGGCGTGAGGTAATCTTGCCTGGGTAACCACTGTATGACTATGGGTTATCACGCTCCAGCACCGCTCCCAAGGCGGCAACATGGATTCAAAACGGGTTGTTCTATTTTCTGTTTGGGGCACATGCCATTGAAACGGCAATATTTGCAAAGCGACTGAATGATCACGGTGTCAGTGTGTTGAGCCTTTCATGGTGGAAATGTGTTTCGTGGGCGGAATGTACTTGTGTCAACATCTTGGTGTTGTTGGCAAGACTGCGTAGTTGAGCTGTAGAGTAACGATAGGATTTGAAACGAAGCGAGGATTGTAGACAAGAGTCAAGTGCCAAGGTATAAGAATTTCTCGGGTGTTTTCCTCTTGCGATATATCGTTACAATATAAGCCCAAAAAACGCCGGTGCCGATGCTCTTACACAACCTAAGAATGTACACTACTAAAGGGGAACATGGGCCAATTGTTGGCCCTCCTTTACTGCTTCTTTTGTGCATTGGGGCCCATTTCTTTGCTGAAAGCGAAGTAAGACACCTCCAAGCTAGTGAGGGCCCTGATGCCGACCAGGAGGATAAGAAATAGTGGAATGATAGCGGCAAATCCCATGAACAGCCCAGGCGTGAAGTATTGATATCTCTCGAAGAGACCACCAACATTGGTTGCGTTCGCCAGCTTGACATGGGATGACAGGTCCCGCTTCAGTTCAAGTTGCTCGTAGGCTCCGAATTGATTGTCCATCTCGTAAGGAGGATGTTCGTCTTCTAGTTGCGCTTTCGCCACCGATTCATCCATTGGGGAAGTGATGTAGACAAGGGTGTAGTTATCTGGCTTGGCCAGTTCGGCAATGACGGAATCGAAGTTTTGGTCTGCAACCGTTAAATCGTGTGCTTGTCTGCGCAAGATCTGATACATACCAGCACGCTGCAGTGATTGTATGCGTCGCGCCTTGTCTGGAGTGGGTGCCCCAACCATGTTGCGGGCGGCTACGCTATGGGGACCGCATCTTGAGGTTAGATAAGAGGCGATTGTATCGCGATCCACCTGGCCAATGATTTCTGGCACAGCGAAAGTGGACTTTACACCGCCGTGCTTGCCGCTCATGTACTGTCTCAAGTATGGAGTCGAGCGACCGTCGAGGTAGTCGGCCGAGGAGACGCCCTCCTGCTCGAAGATGATGTAGTCACGTGTGGGGCAGTCCTGCAGCGCCTTGAGCACATCTGCCGTGGTCTGCGATGCGGCGGCGACTGAAGCGCCTTGTTCGAGATTTAGGCTGAGGCTGTGGTTAGTCTGGATGCGTCATGGAGCCAGCTGCAGTGGTGATGCCTACTCTGCGGTGGAGAAGAGGAAGAAGGGCGACGTATTGCGGAATGCGAGGGCCGAGGGCAGTGCTGCAAGAGCGAGGGCGCCGACCAGAGCCTTGGCCATGATGGTGATGCGCGGTGTGGGAGGGGAGATGGAGTTGGTGTCTCTGCTGGCGCGCTCACGATGGACGAGGCACAGGACGGAGCTTTGGCATGCTGCTAGTCTACCCGACAATCCGCCGCACCCACCCTATGACGCGCATGCCGGATGGAATTTCGAACAGTCACAAAACCGCAGTGCAACTCTGCGCCACCCGCCGTGCCTGATACCTGGTGACTCACTCTGAGTACAGCCCGCACATTCGGGTCTTATATGCTCGTCACGGCCGTTCCCTTGCGACCGGCCGGCCCTGCACGCTCGTCTCCTTCACCTTCGCCAGGCCGTACATTTTCTAGCGCCCGAGGCCAGCCATACAATTGCAAACGTCAGCACACAACTGCATGCCATGTCGGCGGCGACTACAGCCCAGCCAGCAGCAGTAGCGGGAGCTCCTACTGGACCCCCGAGAGGCTCGCAGAGAAGGCGACGGCCGCGCCGGACCCCACACAATGCCGCCGATCCGCCAGCAGAGGAGGCTGCAAATGCCGAGCAGTCGCAAAGAGGCGGACGAGGGGGCCGAGGACGCGGAAGAGGGGGCCACAACGACTCTGGACGGCCCTCAGCACCCCAAACACCAACAAACCACGACCGGACGGAAGTGGCGACCCGAGGCAACAGAGGAGGAAGGGGCAGGGCGAGGGCAGGGCCTAGCCACCCCAGATTCCCTCCCAGGACAGCAGCTGGTGGCCGGCAATTCGGCGGTCAGCTCACCGTCGAGTACGATGCTGCTTCACAGTCGAGCCTACAGGCAGACGCCCCAACCTTCCAGCCAGGCCAACCCGTGGCCCCACGCAGGACACGGCTGCCGCGCGAGAAAAAGCCACAGGCACCAAAGTCAAGCGCGCCCGATATCGCCACAAGGACGCACGAGGATATCGACAACGGCCACTATGAGTGCGCTATCTGTACCGAGGACATCAGGAGGCACTCGCGGGGCGTGTGGTCTTGCAGGACATGCTGGACTGTCTTCCATCTGGGGTGTATAAAAAAATGGTCAACTAATGAAGGCTCTGCCGCCGCCCATCAGCAAGTAGAGGACGGTGAAACGCCTCCACCGAGGCAATGGCGCTGCCCAGGATGCAATCTGCCCAAAGATGTCATGCCCAGAGGTTTTCATTGTTGGTGTGAAAAGGAACTCGATCCAAAATCTTCACCAGGATTACCACCCTTCTCCTGTGGCCAGACTTGTGCTCGTCCTCGGATCCTCCCAAAAAGCTGCCCCCAGTAAGTTTGGTGAAGTCAGGAATTGGGTATATCTGTTGCTTGTACTAACCCAATGGCTTTAGTCCCTGCCCCATCACCTGCCACGCCGGACCTTGCCCCCCGTGTGGCTTAATGGGACCAACCAAGCGTTGTTTTTGCGGCGAAAAGTCAGTGACACGACGTTGTATAGATACTGATTATGAGCACGGTTGGGGCTGTGGTGAAGTCTGTGGCAAAGTAATGTCCTGTGGCGAGCACCGTGAGTAGTGCATTGCCATAAACTTTCCAACTCAATTGTCTTTCTCACATAGATACAGTATGTCCCCGGCTATGCCACGATGGCCCGTGTGGAGCGTGTGAGGTGCGAATGCCCGCGCGCTGCTATTGCGGCCAAACCCAGAAGGACCTTATGTGTTGCGACAGAGCAGAAGAGAAAAAGAGCAGCCACGCTCACATGGCAACGGATAAAACTGTTGCTATAGAGGAGTGGATTGGCACTTTCGAGTGTCCAAGTGCTTGCAGTCGATTATTCGATTGTGGGAAGCACAGTTGCGAGAGGCCTTGCCATCAGCAGGACGCCGAACAGCCCCAGTGTCCCCGATCTCCAAATATGGTAACTCATTGTCCTTGCGGAAAGACGTCCCTTGACCAAATGACGGATGTCCCTCGATCAACCTGCGAAGATCCAATTCCTAACTGTACTAAACCATGCCGCAAAGCGCTCGACTGCGGCCATCTATGTAAGCGGTTATGTCACCAAGGAGAGTGCTCGCCTTGTTTTGAAAGAGTGCACATCGCTTGCAGGTGTAGCCGCACCACATCAACCACTATTTGTCATCAAGGTTCTATAGAGTCCCCTCAATGTGTGAGAATCTGTCGGGTTTCTCTCAACTGTGGGCGGCACGAATGTGGTGACCGTTGCGTAAGTTTCTAAGTCACTAAGTTGAGTTTAATTCAGTGCTAACTCGCCTATTTTAGTGTTCTGGAGAACGAAAAGCCGCTGAGCGCCAGTCAAATCGACGCAAACCGAGACCACTTGATGCAGCGCCCCGTCGACGTGGTGATAACTTTGAGGCTGAACATATATGTACCCGCAGTTGTGGTCGTCCATTGAAGTGCAACAACCCAGAGCATCGTTGCCAAGAGCTCTGCCACAAGGGTCCCTGTGGTACTTGCCGAGAGGCCATCTTCGATGAACTGAGTTGCCACTGCGGACGCACTGTTCTACAGCCTCCTCTTCCCTGTGGGACGAAGCCACCGCCTTGCCGTTTCGCTTGTGAGCGTCCCAAAGACTGTGGTCATCCCCAAATGGCTCATACCTGCCACGGAGACGAAGAGCATTGTCCAAAATGCCCGTTTCTGACGACAAAAGGTTGTCTGTGTGGTAAAAATGTTTTGAAGAACCAGCCATGTTGGCTCTCCGATGTTCGTTGCGGAGATGTTTGTGGTAAAACACTTAAATGCGGCACTCATAAATGTCAGAAAAACTGCCATCGTCCGGGCGAATGCGAAGAGCCCTGCAGGCAATCATGTGGAAAAGAGCTTAGCAAATGTAAGCACCCATGTTTGGCTGCTTGTCACTTTCCAGGTACCTGCAAAGAGGAGAAGCCTTGCCAACACAAGATTTTCGTTACCTGCGATTGCCAAAGAATCAAACAAGAATCCAAGTGCGCGGCATCAAATTCCGGGGACGGGAATCTAACGAAGGTGCTCAAGTGTGATGAAGAGTGTGCGCGCCTTGAGCGTAATTCTAACCTGGCGCGTGCCTTGAATGTTGACCCTGACCACCAGAGTGACCACGTATCTTACTCTACCGAAACGTTGAATATGTACCAGCAGAACTCGACTTGGGCCGTTGCACAGGAGAAGCAGCTTAGACTTTTCGCTGCTGATCCAGACGCCAAACGGCTCAGGTTCAAGCCAATGCAAAGCCATCAACGAGCCTTTGTGCACTCTCTTGCCGAAGACTTTGGCTTTGATTCAGAAAGCATGGACCCAGAACCACATCGACATGTTGCTATCTTCAAAACTCCTCGTTTTGTTATGGCACCAATGAAGACTTTAGCAGAATGTTCTCGAGCTCGTCAAATTCAACGCGCTGCACCTCCACTCACCGCATCTTCAACAGCTACGCTTCGCCCGAAACCGAGTAATACAACGGGTGACCCGTATAACGCATTTCTAATTACAAGCCCGAGATTCGCTCTAACTATCGATGAAGTCAACATTACCGTTAAAGGTGTGTTGGCAAAGACTTCATTTCGACTTGAATTAGAAGTCAACTTCTTGCCCAGCGATGCAGTCGCTCTGAAGCCTCCTCTCATTGCAAGACTTGGTATGGAAGAGCGCGAGATGCAAAAGCTGCTAGAGTCCATACAAGATCCTTTATCCCAGGCTTTCACAGCCCAGAAGATTGGCAAAATCCAACTTGCACGCCTCGATGCTTCGCTCAATATATTGCGAAAAGAATCGGATACCGGCCCTGAATCAGGATGGAGCACGGTTGCTGCCGCAAAGAGTGCTCCACTGCGTCAAGTTATTAGGAACAGCCCCTTTGGCACAAAAGGTGGTTTTGCTGTGCTGAGCCTAAGCAGTACAAAGAAAAAGAAAGAAAAGCCAATCGAAGTAGTCGAAGACTGGGAAGCAGCAGAAGAGCAAGAGGAGGAAAAGGAAAAAATAAGCGGAGCCAATAGCGCGGCTGTGAGTGAAAATGAAGAAGGTGGAATGTCACGACCTCGCAGCATTGTGGGTATAGAGGGTTCTTCTAGTGAAAGCCCTATCACGATGAAGCCGGGTACTACGCGATGGGCAGACATGGAGGATGAGTGAAGCTGGGGAATATTCTCAGCCCGACCACAGTTAGGCGTAGTTCTACCCGCATTCGAATTCTCCTTGATGACTTCATGGAAAACTACTTTGAGTTACTCGAGTAGACTTGGTGGACGTCTGTATGAAATTCAAACATCGCAGGTATCTTGAATCCTCTTAATTATATCGCTAGAGTAACGCCTGGGTGAGGTTGGAGTGAAGAGGGTCAACTTTTTAAATCAGCAAAAAGCACACTATCTTTTTGATTAGTCAAGGACGTCAAAATGTATGCAATTATCTCTTCAGTCGACACAGATTACATGTCTTAAAAAGGGAACATACGGACACTCATGTGTAGCTCCCGTACTGCTCATTTGCGTTGTATCCATACTCCATCAGCGCCCCCGCTCAATACCCCAACTCACATGTCGTAACATCATGCACAAAGTGCCTCTCGCGATAACTTCTCGTCCACCACAAATACCACGGCACAATACTCATCTTAATCTTGTGGCCCCACCATGGCGTATCCTGTACTGTCTTGACCACACTCTGACTCTCGTCAAACGCTATATCAATCCTCGCTCTCCTCAGCCTCTCATACGCATCAAACGCCTCCTTGACAGGCCTATCCTGGCCTCTATACCTCTCCATCCACCTCGCAAGACATCTCGCAAACAAGACGCCATCCTCAAACACAATCCCCGTACTCTCGCCCTGCGGCGGCATAGCGTGCGCAGAATCCCCAATCAACATGACTCTGTCTGTCGCCCATTTCCCGCCTTTGGCCAGCGTGAAGACGGGCCAGAGATACAAATCCTGCGCGTCCTCGATGGCGTGCCGAATCAACGGGAGACGCGCACCAGCGTACCGGTCCAGCATTTCTCGCCGCGTCTTCTCGGCATGCGCACCTGCTGCTTTCCAGCCGTCGCGCGAGGCAATGTCCGGCACTTGCATGAGGGCCCCGACGTACAAGCTCTCCCTAGGCCCGTCGTAGTAGGACGTGAGGAGGATTCCGCGGCGGCCAAAGTTCATGCCCGAGGTTTCAAAGTGGGGGGTTTCGAGCTCGCCTGTTTCTGTTTTTCGGCGCGGCGCAAAGCCAAATGCGTTGCAGATGCCCGAGTACATGGCCTTGCGCTCTGGCTCGACGTGTTTGAGGCGCGTGACGCTGTGGATGCCATCGCAGCCGACGAGTATGTCGCACTGAGTGGTGTCTCCGTCTTCGAAGCGCAGCGATACGCCTGCGGGGTTTTCGTCAATGGAAATGGTTTTCTTGCCGCATGTGAGAGTGATGTTGGCGTGTTTGTCGATGGCGGCAAGAACCCCTTTTAGTGCTTCGCCGCGTGTGATTCGCAGCGCTGTGAAGGGTGGTGAGCCGAGTCCTTTACCATTTTGCCCTCGGAAACTAGTCTCAGCTATTTTTTGCCCTGTGTAAAGGTCAAAGACTTCGACGGCTGGGCATTCTACGCCATAGTTTCGTGTGCGTATTTCTGAAAGGGCGCCGAGGTGGGATAGGAGGCGCAGAGCGTTTGGGGTGAGATTTACTGCGCCACCGATTGTGCCGGGTTCTGGTCGGACCTCGTAGATTGTGATTGACGGTAATGGGCATGTAGATGGACAGAATTTAGTTAGAGCTAAGGCGGTTGTGAGGCCTGCGATGCCCCCGCCGAGGATGACGATATTCAAAGGTTTACTGGAAGTCATGACTGATTTATCCCTTCGCTCAAATACGATATAGAGGATGATGTAGTTTTGGATTCGATGATATTGCTTTTACTTAAATCTGTCGGGGGATTGAATACGTATGCCGATAACATAGATTCCCGTCTCTTGAATAGTTGCATGTTTAGTGCTGATAGCTAGTAACTTTTACGTTGTTTCCAAGATTAGGTTCTTTTCGGAAGGGTTGGGGAACCGTCCCGCAGTTGCAGTTGCACAACCTCCAAGCGAAAGCCGTGAGCTTATTGGATACACTGTAATACGTCCCATCCTGGGCGAGTGATGTTTTTCGCGTAGAGTAAGAGCATCAAGTGGGTAGCTGTGATTAGTCAAATTTGTGGTCGTTGAATCTAGAAAAGAATAAATTTTTTTTTTTTTTTTTTTTTTTTGAAAGTAGATAAAATAAATCTCTTTATAATTATGTCGAGTTCTGTGTTTTCTACTTCAATAGCACCAAAGTAAAACAATATACCAACCACCTGTAAAACGTATTTACAGATACCACCAAGGATGATTCATATGGTGAAACACATGGTAAATTTGTGCCGCGTTATATCATTTACGGAGCACTATAGTTGAACCACCGGCGTCACATAAGCGGTAGACACTTTAGCATTGATTTGAAACACTTAGGCCACCTGACCCCATGACAACGGATTTTATGCGAAGCTTGGCCATTGACTGAATCTTGACGTTTTCCTAGCTTTGGCTCTTTCTCACAACCATAGTTTGTGTATTTGCAACTCTGCTTCTCAATCCCAATGATTCCTCTATTATGCTTTCCCTGCACTCGGCTTTAGCTAGATTTAGTGTTTATACTCACCTTAAATCAGTTCCTCTTCTCAGCTTTAGGCGGCACAAGCCCGACCTGCAACCAACTCCAAATATTGAGCCCAATCTTGGTACCGGTTTCAACGGGTAATCCAGCATGCCAGCTCTCTGCATATCCACTTCCATCAGGTCGCATGTTCTCCCAGTATACTGCATTTCCAGCAACGGGCTTGAAGGTGATGCCCTCTTTGAAGCCTGGGTCTGTCGAGCTTGATGGGCACTCAATAAACCGACACCATTCGTGGTCCGTAGATGTGGGGGCCGGGTGGCTTAGCCGTGGGAAATGCGTTCCTCCTCCTGTGCAATTTGCCGCAAGATAGACCATGAAACTGCTAATACGTCCGCTATTTTTTGTTGCTGTACTCCAATCATAATGGTACGTATAATGTCCACCAGTACCGTATCGTTGAGCCCACAACTTTTCGATAAAGACGTCTGGGCGCCAGCCTTGGAAGCGACGGGCGCGGTCTTCAATACACTTGACTGTTGAATCACGAGGCAGAGGTGCTTTTTCCGAGTGTCGAATAGTAGTATCGAGTTTCTCTTGACCTGCGTTCCAAATCGTAGAGGGAGTAAAATGGGGCGAACTAGACAATCTGTTAAATGGTATGGACAAAATGTTTTAAGCCATGGCATGTGTCATGGAATTGTCCAAGTCGTTTTGAATGCATCAGACCAAAACATGGACATCTCACGTACCTAACTTCAACAACATGCTTTGCTTCACTCCCGCTTAGAAACCCCTCAAGATACACTACCAACGGTTCTCTATTCAAAATATGAACTCCCTTGTATGCATGCTGTTCACACACCAAATCGGTATCTGGAATGACTAAGCTTTTCAACTTATCAAGGCCAACTGCACTATGTTCGATCGCACTTGTACCCGAATACGAATCGCTGACAAAGGACGAAAACGGCGCGCCCGCTAGTACATATACAACAACAGCGAGAAAAGCATACTGAATGAGAGACGAAACGGAAAAAGAGGACCAAGAAGACGAATGCATCGCTAACGGACAGGCAAGACGGAAAGAGGAAGGAGAGAGAAAGGGCGAAACATGGCGGAAGTATTGTTTAGGCTTGAGATTTGGTATAAATTTCGGAGGCTTAGATATTAAGGGTCTAGCGGCATGGGTGTGACGGGAAGATAACGTTGAGTCCGTTGTGTAGTCTATGCGAGATCCTGCTTTACCCCTTGTTAGACAGGGGCGTGGTATGAAGCAATGGCCAATGCACAAAGGAAAAAAAAAAAAAAAAATGAAAAAAAATAAAGTAAAATAAAATAAAAACTTAAAACTTAAAAAATTAAAATATGGAATCACGCCTAGAAGCTTACCCCTCCGGTTGCATCGTATTGTAGACAAGATGCTGCTGGATATATCAGGTGCCCTGTCCTGTGGTTATGGCTTGACTCGTTTAGTCTCACCTATCACACTTGGACCATAAACCATAGTTAGGAGTGGCCCCAGACTGCTCAGATTACTTATGCATTGCACAAAAGAGGCACACCGCCTATTACACCTCTATGAACGCCAATTCCCTAAGGGTCTTTGAGAATGGTCAGGCCGCTGGCTGAGGTAGAGGAAGCAGCTTTCCTTCCAAACAAAAAAAGTTGTCGTGATCTCATCAGAACCTGCAACCCAGAAACTGGAAATCCCTCCACTTGGTATCCCAGTCTAAAAAGTACTTTAACAAAAAGGATGTTCGCACGTTGACTCATCAGCACCGTTCCGCCTAGATTGGTGAAGACTGGTCAGGTATCAAGACCGAGAAAGCCCCCCTCCCACTGCGCCCCAAACTCTTCAATACACTCAACTCCATGCGACCCTGAATGATTGCCAGCAGTATCCCCTCTGGCCGTTTACGTGAGCGTATGTGACTGTTTCTTATATTGTCGCCAATCAATATTTGCCCCCGGCTTGGCGATCATGTTGCTCAGCTATCTCCCGTGCATAAAATTCTACCAGCATGGTTCCGTATGCTTCCATCTCTTCCAGTGGGACGGCGAGACGGAAATCGTTCAGCAGTAGGAATTGTAGTTCTAAATGATTTAGTTCAACTAAGGGCAGCCCGCCAACCTAGAAGGCGTTAGTACAGGCACGATTGCAAAAGGTGGGATATGTGCGTACTTTGGCGTATCTTGAGTTTGTATAAAAAACGTCAGAAAAGAACTTGCTTGCGCAAGTCACACCAGCAATAACTAGACGGTGGATGTTGAAGCTATCAACGACGAAGAAATGCGAGAGATTGTAGGGATCGACATCCAAGTCTTGTTGGGGGGGAGACGGTGGTTGGCTGGCCTGGGAAGGCGCGTCAGGCGGCTTGCCGAGAGAACCAGATGGCGGGGGTGTCGCTGCTTGTACTGAAACAGAAGCCGATTGCGGCGTGGTTGTGACTGTGGCGGCAGGATCGGAGGGCGTTTCTAGATTGGCACGGTCAAGCGATTGCTGGTTAGCCTGCCGCAGACTCAGCATGGGGCCGGCGTTGACTCTCTCCGTCATGCGGTCGAAGTAGACTAGGAGGCTGAGGAAGACCTCGTAGGTGGTGGGGCAGTATTTGTGGATGCGGCTCAAGTAGCTGAGAATGGATATGCTGGGCACGTTCTTGCCGTGAAAAGCCAGGACGCTGGTGGTCTGCTGGCTGAGGCCCGAGGTGCCTTCTGGGGGTGGGATCTGGCGGTGCAGGTGGTCGTGCTGGCGGTCGTTGGTGGTGGTGATTTTGGTCAGCAGGCCAGCAACCATTTCGATGATGTCGGACACGGGCATTTCGCTGATCTCGTACTGGGGGCCGATGTCGGCCGCGTCGCGTCGCTGGCGGCGCGACAGAGAGCGGGTCTGCGAGAAGGGGCTCGCATCGTCAATGGCAAAGCTCTGGATGTGGGACAGGCTCTTGACCTTGATGCGGCGCGGCGACGCAGACGCCGAGGCCGCGGGAGAGCGGAGGGAGTGTGCTGGAGAGGGCTGCGGCAGGGCTGGCGGGAGGGGCTGGTGGTGATGGTGGTGGTGGTGGTGGTGGTGGTGATGTGAAGGGGCGGCGCCGGCTGGGGTCGAGCTCGCGGGCGGCGGGGCTGCTGGCTCGGCCATGGGCGGTGCGGTGGGCGGAGGCGTGTGAAGGGCGGCAGGCGAGCCCTGGGGGAGCGACAGCCCAGCTCCGCCGCCGAACATGTTAGTGTGAAAGTGGTTCCCACCGAAGTCGCTCACCACGATCGATCCCATGCCGCGAGAGCACGATGCAGACGGACGTGGGAGAGGGAGAGGCGTGCAGGGCAGTCGGGTGCGGAAATGCAGTCTTCCCAGCCGTACCCAAAGCGAATTGGACGGCGGCGCGTCGGGGCACAGGGCAGAGGGGAAGGAAAAGGAAAAGGCGGTCGGCCGTGTTGGGGGGGGGGTTTACGGGAAGACGTTGTCGAGTCGAGGATGCGTGGGAGACGCCCAGACCAGGAGGTCGTCATACCGAAAAGGCGCTTGGTCCAAAGCCACCCCCTACCGCCCTACCGCCCTGCCCTTGGGTTGCTGCCCGAGTCTGTCCGCTCCGCTCCAAATTATCTCGCTATGTCTCCTGGCACTGGCTCATACATGGAACATGCGGCTACAAGTCTTGGGTGCTTCTGCCCCGTCTATAACTACAAGCCCTAGATACCTATGCGGACGTGATGGCGATCCCCCCCCCCGTGGTCTGCACGTGATTCGCGATATGCCAGAAATGGTCTATTGCGGCTTTCTGATTGGCTACTTGCTGTTGCTGTCGGCCTCGCTGCCATTTTCTGCCAGCACATCAAACAACACCTACTGCCTGCCGGGGCCCTCGTAGCTCTGGTCTGGCAAGTACAGATGTCGCTGTGCGCCCTGGCCTGTGAGCACCACCATGCGTATCACCCCGCCAGAGCTGCCGTCCCACTTGATGGCCTCGGCCAGCGCACCCTTTACAAACTTGATGCCATCCTCCTCGCTCATGTCCTCTCTCCAGTTGGCGTCGCAGTAGCCATAGATGTATGTCGAGCCCGAGCCTCCGATTGCATACGACTGCTTGTGGAGCGATCCTCCCAGCGGTATCGAGTACACCTGCCCGCCGTGGCGCTGGTCCCATCCAGCGATGATCATGCCGGCACTACCCAACGTCAGCACAGTGCCAGCTCTACGCATGGGCGCCCGACTCACGAGAGCTGGTCCTTGTTGGAGTAGCACAGCTCCTGGAATATGGCGGCTGCCGTCTGCGTCGTTGGGGGCTCGTCGTTTGTGGTGCCGTACATGCCCAGGTGATAGTGGACAATGTCGGCCACAGCCTGCGTGTCTGCCGCCGAGCCGGACCGGCAGCACCAGATGGTGTCGTGGACTTGTGTGAGCTTGTCTGTGACTCGGTTCGCAATGTATGCGCCTGTTGTGGTCCTGCTGTCTGCGCCCAGTATTACGCCGTCCTTGAAGTTGATTGCCATGCTGCGGGGGGGTGTTAGAGGCTGCAATTGAGCAGTGGGTGCAGTGCAGTGCAGAGGGGACGCACATGGAGGTGCCCAGGCTGCAGACAGACGTTAGCTACGGAGCCGCGGTGTGTGGAGCGGGCAGGGCATACTTGACTTCGCCCTTCTTGAGGTGGTTCATGTCGACGTGAATGCCATCTGCGCTGGGGTGAGCTTCCAGACACTACATTGCCTGGGTGTGTGTGTGTGTGTGTGTGTGTATTTTACCTTCTCCGAGCATGCCTGTGGACGTCATAGTGGCGGCGTGTGCAGGCAGGAGAGGAGGCCGGATTGTGGGGTGCGAGTATGTTCGGGGTTTTCGGGGTTGGGGGTTGGGGGTTGGGGGTTGATTGTGGTTGATGTTGATGCTCCAAGGCAGCACGAGCTACGCAGCAGCAGCCAGCTTGATCGAGGCTTGGCGTTGGGGACAGTTGCCGCGCGCGCCCTGAGCTCCCCCGACAGTGCCTCCCACCCCCTCACCCGCTGCCATGTCGTCCGGCCTCGATGCCTTCCTCTCCTACCTGCGGCTTCCGCTCTTGGCGTCGTCGGGCGTCGCCGCCGTGCTCAGCGGGCTCCTGTATTTCAAGCAGAACGAGCTCATCTACCCGCGCAACTTCCCCCCCGATGCTCGAACTAGCGTGCCGCGGCCCTCTGAGTTTGGCATGTCTGACTTCGAGGAGCTCTTCATCCCCACGCCTGACGGAGAGTCTCTGAGCGCCTTCTTCATCCGCGCCAACAAGCAGCACGCCCGCAATGTCACCGTCCTCATGTTTCACGGCAACGCGGGCAACATCGGCCATCGCCTGCCCATTGCAAAGATGCTCCAGAACGAGCTGCGGTGCAACATCCTGATGCTGCAATACCGGGGCTACGGCCTCTCGTCTGGAAACCCAAACGAAAAGGGGCTCACCATCGATGCGCAGACGGGCCTGGACTATATTCGCCGTCGCCAGGAGCTGCGCAACACGCGGATAGTGGTATATGGACAGAGCATTGGCGGCGCCGTTGCAGTTGGCCTGGTTGCTCGCAACCAAAAGCACGGCGACATTGCTGGTCTCATACTCGAGAACACCTTCACTTCGCTCAAGAAGCTCATTCCTACGTCAGCCCACTGCTTTCCTCTCCCAAACAGCTGTCGCTAACCGTGCCAACAGCGCCTTTCCTCCTGCCAAGTTCCTTGCTCCGCTCTGCCACCAGATATGGCCTACCGAGGCAACATTGCCCCACATCACCACCATCCCAGTCCTCTTTCTCAGCGGGCTCCAAGACGAGATCATCCCGTGAGCTGAGCCGCGCTGCTTCCCTACAGAGCTCCCAGGCTGACTTGAACAGGCCCTCGCACATGGCCCGCCTGTTCCAGGTTTGCAAGGCTCCAAAAGTGTGGAGAGAGCTGCCGGACGGAACCCATAACGATACGGTTGCCAAACCTCACTACTTCCTATACATTGAAGAATTCCTGCGCGAGTACGTAGACCAATGAGACCATTGCTCAAACGAGCCGCAAATCAATCCGTCTGTCCATAATCACCATATGCCAGCTCTACGTCAATGTGTTGGAGTACTGGAACAGCTAGACTCAGGCGCGCGCCGAGCAGAGCGCAAGCGACGCACTGCCGCGCAGTCCACGCAAGAGTTGGGGTGCTCGTTTGCACGAGATGGAGCATCGGACGGCCAGCTGCAAGGGCCACAGCAACTACATGTTTCAGCGATACGGGCCTTTGGAGTCTTGGGCCAGGAAACGGCAATTTGGGTGGCGACGGAGGGGCCTGACATGACTCGGGATAGCATGGGCTTGCGCGTATGAAGCGACTTGATAGCGGTCGAGGGCGATTTTAATTGTAATTTTGGACTTGCACCAGGACTACAGAATAAAAATGGAAATAAGAGCCCTATCAATGGCCGGATCATGTCGAGCGATCGTTGGGTTATGACGGCATATGCTAAAGCTGGGTCACTAGAGTCGGTCGTGAACACGTGCAACCACTGACAAGCAGGTGATCGCCAGGAGTAAGCTCCGCCCAACTCTCTCGCGCCTGGGAAGCTCAGAGCCTTGGGCGCGCTCGCATGTTCGCATGCGACAGTGATCTTCGACACAGCCACAGCCACGTCGCTCTCGTTCTGGTGTGGAGAGGAGGCTTGGAAACAATAATTCGGTAGGGCACTAGCATCTCATCCCTGCGACTATCGGCCCTTACGCCACCGCCATTACGTAGAGGCCACGGCGAGGCTTGATGTTTCCCATCTGGGCTGTAACCGAAATTGCATATTCTCGCATCATCAGAACATGGAGAAGTGCTAATACCACTCGCTCCCCTGCAAGCCCAACGACAGGCGAAGACACGTCGAGCTGCTCCATGCCAGGCCCAGAGCCCGGCTGCCCCCATTGGTGCTGATGCATCGGCCTTCGTTTTCATGCCACCGTCTTTCGCCCCTGTCGCTGATGAAAGCAAAAAGCTGGCTGGCGACTCCACCGGCGTTCCTGTACTTTGGACGATCTTCACCCCGAGGGAGTGCCGCACGTCGATCCTCTAACGAGCGGTCATCCCGAGATGTGGCAAAGATTTTGGCTTGCTGTGATTGGTAGCCTAAGGTCCCGCCTGCTGTCTTACACAGAACCAGTCGAACGAACGTTTATGGGGGGGGGGGGGCGCTGGTTCCATTGCTGCCGAGGCGCTGGCACTGGCCTGGTGCGCCCTTGACCGGCAAGCCGGTTCGCAAGCATGCCTTTGCCTTGCAATCCACATCGTCCTTTGCGACTCTCCGCGGCCCTCAGTACATGCACCTCCGCCGAGACTTCAACTCTGCCTACCCGGATGCTCTCCGGCCCTGCTTTTTTGCCGGTTGCCCCTGTCGCCGTTCGAGCACTGTTCTTCTCCCTTCCAGCCATATCAAGTCTCACGGCGGCGCCCACGGCGTACACGTCCGTGTCGACTACACGGCCGATTGACTGACTTTTATCTTGAACTAATCCTAAACCATGCAGAGAAATGCTAGCAAGGAAGCCCTAAATTTGCCTTTGTGTCATGGCTGGTGGCCTTTCACTCAGCCATGGGTCCAACAAACGCTGGAGTATTGCACCGGAATGTGACTTCAGAATCCAACATGTACACATGCTTACATGACTCTCATTGCGTGCGACATGTCTCTTAGCATTTCTACCCAGTTAGCTTGTACTGGGGCTGGGATAGTCCGCTAAGTTTCGCACAAGCACCAGGATCAGCGCCATCGGCCCATGGAAATCTAGAAACGGTATCACTCGCCACACTCAACTATTCGCAACTTCCACAACACCTGTTTCCCACCCTGTCCTTGTCTCAATGCATCCAATCAACATTTTTTCACTGGTTTCCGATGATCATTTTGCCTCCAGAGTATCGGCTACGTCCCGTGCTGCTCCACAGTCACTCTGACAGCCATAAGGGTATCCATGCCGCGTCCAATCAAAAGCCAATGGGCCACGCCTGCCGGAGGCAATTGAGGCAGAGGCTTGCAAAATCCCTAGTGCCGCACCCCGTCTCGCTGGGCCAGCCGGTGGACCCCTCGTGGAGACCCTTTCTCTACCAGGCCACGTCGTTGGCAAAGCCCATACTCTACCTCATTCAATCCCTGCCGTTAAGCTGTCAAACCTCATAAGGCTTGACCAGAGCTCTTCAGCCGTCTGACTGGCCGTCTAGCTCTTACTATCATCTTTGTTCCGCCTTAAGCGAGCTTGTCTTACGGGTGTACTTTTAACGAAGACGCTAATCGTCCCTCGTGTGGTCTCACCTACTCCACGCTTCTTTTATTACACGCGACTTTCACACTGCCTCCTTCTCTTATTGGCATACCCTGAATATCGGCCGTCCTGGGTCCATTACACTCTCGGTACTCATCCTACCCGGTTCGCCACTCTTTTATAAGATATTTTTGATATACTTTTAGGTATGTTGTTTTTCGAGTACGTTGATAGAAGTGATTACCCAGGCATTATACACCTTTGTTTTGCAACATTCGTTTAGACACATGGAACATGGACTGATATGGCTTTCGTTTGGGTCCAGCAGTGGTTTGTGCTACCAATCGTCTACGAAGGACCAATGGGCGATATACCTCCTGCATCTCGGCCACAGGCTTTGGACAACGCAGCTGCCGGTTTTGTGCGTGAAGGAAGCCAAGCCCTTCATCCTCCGTCTTCCTCTCCCCACAAAATTACAGACAACAACATCCCGTTTTACTCGCAACTGAGTTCCATTCCACCAAGTCAACATCGTACAGATTACCGCTCACCCCCACCTTCATCCTCTCAGTATCCGACCCAGGAACATGTTACTCCGGTATTAAACATGGGCTCGATGGCCGGCGCATTACCAGAATATAGCTCAAGCGACGAAACGACACTTAACTCACAAGGCTTACAGTCCATACCACGCTCGCTCTCGAGTACATCAACTTCTGCGGCCGTTTATCAACCCGGGCAAAACCCACACATGCCTATGCACCCCTCCAGTAGCTCGCCCAACCACCTCTCACACAGTAGCGGATATGCCGCAGGACCCTACCAACAACAGACTTTCGGTCAAGTCCAGCACACCGCGTATACTCCCTATGCCGCGAACCAGGCGCGCATGCCAGGAATAAATTCGATGCAAACTACCTACCAAAACTTCCTGCAGCAGTCACAATATATGTACTACTCAGCTCCTTATGGGTCTCAGGGACAGTACAATCCTGCGTACTCAGGTCCGGGCCCAGCAATGCATGACAGGGGTGGCAACATGGCAAGCTCATCCGGCGGACTAAGCAGTTCACACATTATGGATTATCAACATCTGGCAGGCGGCTTTAACAACGCTCGTTTGGGTCCAGGGGGGCCACAAGGCGAGCGCACTAGCGTTGGTCCTACATACGGGGTTCCCTTTCCCCCAGTCCCGGGTAAGTCGCTATTTTCCCTTCACGCATATAGCTTACTGCTGCTGGAAACTCTACTAAACATGTGGTCATAGGTATGTTGCAGTCCGCACCCGTCAGCTCAGTTCCTCGTGGGCCGCCTCGAAAACCAAAACAATCCGGGCATGCTTTATGGGTCGGAAATCTGCCTCCTGGAACAACTGTCATTGCTCTTAAAGATCATTTCTCGAGGGAGGCCACCAAAGATATAGAAAGCCTGTTCCTGATATCGAAAAGTAATTGCGCCTTCGTAAACTATCGATCAGAGGAGTCTTGCACAGCCGCTATGCATCGGTTTCACGATTCCCGTTTCAACGGCGTACGTCTTGTCTGTCGGCTACGTCGCAGCTCGGCACCAGCTTCTGGAGTACCAACCGGCCCCTCGGCTATGGTTGGGAGCCCGCAAAATAACTCTTCGCTACCCAAAACTCCACAACACCTAGGCGAGGCTGTTGGTGGTGCTCAGGATGGGGTCACTGAGTCTCCGTCTGAGAAGCCAGAAGGTGAAACTCTTAGTGCTTCCGTCACCCCTAACAAGTACTTCATTGTGAAAAGCTTGACACTTCAAGACCTGGAACTCAGCGTGCGCAACGGCATTTGGGCCACACAATCTCATAACGAAGATATCCTGAACAAGGCTTTCCGAGTAAGTTTATTCTCAAAGCGTCAACTACTGCCTCGAAATTAACTTGGACAGTCAACAGCGAACGTCTACCTAGTTTTCTCAGCGAACAAATCTGGAGAGTATTTCGGTTACGCTCGTATGACCTCACCTATCCTCGAGGATGGATCCCAGTCTGTAGGGTCAACACCCAAACCAGAGAACATTTTGGACGCTAGTGATGTACCTAAGTCGATCCCTACAGTAGCGACCGAATGGGCACCAAGAGGAAAGATAATTGACGATTCGGCCCGTGGCACAATATTTTGGGAAGCAGAGCTATCTGAGAACGAGGCTGAACAAGAAGCGCCAGAGAAAGACGACGGGCAAGAAGATGGAGATAATTCGGTGACTGCTCAGAGTTGGGGCAAGCCGTTCAAGATTGAATGGGTTTCTACAGCCCGTCTACCATTCTATCGCACGCGCGGGCTTCGCAATCCTTGGAACGCTAATCGGGAGGTTAAGATTGCGAGGGATGGCACTGAGCTTGAGCCCAGTGTTGGAGAGCGACTGGTTCAAATGTTCCACCGTGTTGGACCTCTACACACTGGGGCACCAACGATGCCATTACATGCACAACACCATGGATCTGGTGCCCATCAGGCACGCCCATTCTAATATTGAAATTATTTTACAGTTCCCTCTTTTACGATCAACATACTTAGGTATATTACTCAGGACGTATATTAGAGCATGGCACGCTTAATGGTGGAGAGTTTGTTGGATTTGCCGGACAGGTCCTCTACCTTCAAGCCGATTGAAACGAAGTTGGAAGAAGCAACGATTTAATGGAAGAACGATACAAGGACATTGTCCCGGAATGCTTGCAACACACGATTTCCTTCCTCTTTGTCCACATGAGCACTGACAGTCAACCCTAGTATTTACTCTTTTCCTGGTGTACCATATGTCAGGCATAGAGTGTAATCTTCTACTTTGTATGATAGGAGTTAATTGCAAGATGTTCCGAACCTCCCCACGCGTCTCGCTTTACATGCCCTTTCCCAAGGAAAATTTTCTGGTCAATACCTCCTCCCCCTTGGACCGAATCTACCCTCCACAGAGATGCACATCATAGTTTTTATCAGGCAGATATTGGGACGATCTGGTCTCGTCCATGCAACTCGACAGGCATCTCGATGGATTCGCGATGTGCTGGACCGCGGCCAACTGTGAGCGAATGTGTGTGAAGTGTTGTAGTATAGTTGACGTCACTTCATCAGGCCATTCCCGCCACCCTCCGCTCACGGCTCCACGGAATGCACGTTGATGGCCCAATTTCACATAGATATGGGCAAGACGGACAGGAGTGCCTCAATGCAATGCTAAGCGCTGCAACGCACAAGTCCAATAGCGCAAGATAGAAAAGCAAGTAAGAAAAGATTGTATTTGCCTAGCGAAGTGGATAGCAAGTTAGCCTCCTGACCACGTGTCATGTCATCAGCAATCCGACTAGCGAATCCTTTCCTAATCCACCCTACGCTGAACTCCGACGGGGTCCACGACTCAACCTCGACCGCTGCCCCAGCTCTCAACTCGTCTCACAACTTGCACTACCTCAGGTTCTTTTCTTGCGATCCCCACCACCCTGACGTGACTTCCGTAACGCGCAGCTATCATGCATGCTGGGTAGCACTAGACCAGCTGAAATTGCGTGGTCAACAAAGGCATCTGGATTCTAGACCCGACTGTGGCCCTCTCGGTAAAGTTACAAAAACGGCATCGGGCCGCCAGCATGGAATTGCGCATTTCGCCATCAGGGCTCGTGCATGTGGCGGTGCAGTGACAGGGGCCATAGCACTGCATGCGGCTGAGAAAAGAGTGCCGCGCGGAGGGTGGGATGGCGTGGGTTGTGGAGTTGGAGCCTTTGGGCAGCGTCTGCGAGAGACTAGCAGCGGTACACGTGGTAGTTAGTGCTCGACCTACCTTTGAAAATCACCTTCGCCTTGTTTACGATCCAAACAAGACGAACACACACACACACACACACACACACACACGCACACACGCACACACGGGGCTTCGCGGCTTTAACACACCGAGACTATCCATGTGCGGGGCCCAAAAATCTTGCCTTTCCAATGGAATCATGTGAGACAAGGGGTACATACTAACACTATCATGGGTAACATGCACCCTGGACCCACTAAATAATGTACATATTGCTCGGAACCCTTTCCTGCTCACTTCACCAGCTTTTTTCTCCAGGCCTAATAGGTTAGGAATCCTCTTGGTTCCCCCCCCCCCCTTTTTTTTTATTCCCCACCGCTTGTTTAGATGCTTGTCTCATATCCAAACAACCCCCACCATTACCGGTAACTATTGTTGTTACTTTCCAAGTTTCCTACTTCGCTCCACGGCCCTTTTCATTATCCACTACGCAAAGTTACTTTAGGCACATATGCAGGAAAAAAAAAAAGCATCCTGGACACGTGCATGCGATTCCTGCAAGCAAGCACATTGTGAAGAGTGTTGGAATCTGATTGGTGAGGGCATGTGATGAACTAGTAGTGTGTTACTATAACACTGGTTCTGCTGTCTAAATCACGCCAGCTATCTTATCATGGTGTGAGGATGGGCTACAACTTTGGGAAGGTACGAAAATACTTTGAAGGGAAAAAAAGAAAAGAAAGAAAGGAAAAAAAAAAAGAGATCGGTGAGCTTACCGGCACGGCCCTTCGAAACCCGGATGCAAAGTAGATCTTGGCCTTAGAGGGGGGGGACCCCCTTTTCGTAATCAAGCAAGAGAGCCTCAAAGTATAAGGCCCCCTTTCATCTCATTTTCACTCTTTGTTTAAGCTCTGACCCCTGAAACTTTTCGCAATGTGGCATGTGACGGGATTAGGTCCTACGCAAACAAGCTTATTCTGGCGACTGCGTTCGTCATAGACTTGTTTGCCGGTCGACAGTACTAGATAGATTGTGACAGAAATGTAAAAGAAACCCGAGAGACCACACCGATTGCCGGTTTTATGAACAACCTCGACAACCGAAATTCCCATTGAGGTGTAGCATGATGATATCGCACATGGCCTTGGGGGCATGGGATATATTCATCCAAGTATGTTGTTGAACGCCGAAATTCCTAGAAGAACACCTAACACGCCTGAGTTAACAGGCTAGCACATCAAGAAGCCTGAGACGGCTCCTGCGACTGGCCCAATAGCCTCATCAAATCCTGCACGCCAGCCCCCGCTCGCTTCTTCCTCTTGCCATCTTTCTCCGCAAACGCAAGGCCCATCAATCTCCTCTTCTCCTCTTGAATCCCCAGTACACGCTCTTCTACACTACCCTCCACAACAAGCCTGAATACCTTTGTCTCGCGCTTCTGACCTAAGCGATGCACTCGATCAACAGCCTGGTCTTCGATGGCTGGCGCCCACCAGCTGTCGGCCATGATGACTTGGTTAGCTGCGACGAGATTCAGACCAACGCTGCAGACGGAAAGGGACGCGAGCATGATTGTGGTCGATGGATCGGTATCTAGGGCTTCGAGCGCGGCGTCGCGTTGTATCGCCGTCATGCTCCCATCGATACGCGTGAATTTGAGTCCATGGAGCGCAAGGTGGGGCTGGAGTAGGTCGAGAAAAGATGTCCACTGGCTGAATACAACTGTCTTATTGCTCGGATCCTTGGCTGTTGCCATAAGAATTTCCAGTAGGGCCTCGACCTTACTCGACGTATTCCTCTCAAGTGATGCCTTGTCGGCGAGCATATCTTGTGTGAGTATTTCTGTTTTTGTAGGGGCTTCCTTTGCAGGCTTGACAGTGCTGGTGGCCATCGAGTCTAGTTCAGCTCGACACATGGGGCATTTCCTTTGGCCTTCGATGACACGGTCAATACAGATAGTACAAAAGCTATGCGCACATTTGGTGATAACGGGATCTTTGAGGGTATCCAAACATATTGGACACTCTTCTTGAGACTCAATGAGCAGCTGCAGCATCTCTTGGAGGGCTGCTTTGTTCTCATCATTGAGGTCAACGATACCTTCAGCTTCGAGTTGTTTCATAACGGACTCGAGGCGCTCCTCGCCTACAAGCTGCCAGTGGTTGCAGACCTGTCTCATTCGCAATAGCACCTCAAGGAGATGTCTGTACGTATCCACCCCCTTCTTTCCTCCAATGTTGCTGCGATATAGGTCAAGCGTACCCTTGGCCTGAGCTTGAAGAGCATCATACTTTTCCTGTTCGTGACTGTGCAACTTGATCTTGTGGACATATTCCGACAATTCTGGTAACCGAAGATCGATAAAAGACATTTCTTTCTTTCGCCGTAGGCAAATACCAGACATAAGCAACTGAAGTGCCCGATTACCCTGTATATCGCCACCAAGAACCGGTCGTATAATCGCACCATGGAAGATCTCGAGGCGATCGAGGCCCCCAGAAAGGCGAAGGAACCGCACAAGGCTGTATAAATCCTTCAGATTGTTGATGATGGGTGTACCGGTAAGGACCCAGCGAGATTGGGCCAGAAGATTGGTGATGGCCATTGTTCTCTTTGCCTTCGGATTGCGCACACAATGTCCTTCGTCAAGAATAACGCGACGCCACTTGATAGAGTACACTCCGGACGGCCTTGGTAGTTTGGTTGACTTTTGCGAATACCATTCCGACGATACACTCTCATAGGTACTGATAACAACGTCGTAATTTTCGATCTGTTTAGGCGTGATGGGTTGTTTGCGGGTACCATGCCAGATCATGACTCGCAAAGCATGCTCAGGCTTAATATGTTTCTTTATCTGGGTACTCCAATTGCTCATGACAGACACAGGAGCCAGAATGAGGGTGGCATTGCACGCGTCAGCATCCTGCCGACGCAGCTCACGATCAGACATGATGAGTGAGATGGTCTGGATAGTTTTGCCTAAGCCCATGTCATCTGCAAGTATACCACTCGAAGCAAGTGCTGGATTCGTGACCGAAAAATTTGTGGCTAGGTTCGTAAAGGCGTCTGGCATCCGCGAATGACGTTGCCATAACTGAACCACATCTTTCGTGCCTCGAGCTGGAAGTCGGGGTGACTCCTTGTCAAGCATCCATTGGAGGCCTTGGAGTTGGAAAGTATGTAGCTCAGTAAGCAAAGTGCTTGGTTGGACAGCTTTGGGCATGGCCGCCTGCACGCTGTTAGCGAAAGCTTGTCATGGTATCTGGTAGGACTGACCAGATCACTCTCCTTGACGCCAAACTCTTCTGTTACTTGTTCAACGTTTCTTGGATTGTAGCGCGTGCTACCTCCAATAATATCTTCAATGCTAGGCCCCGGACCAAACCCTTGCGAAGAGGTAGCCATGAACTCAGCCATGCCATTCTCATAATCCTGGCCAGCAACCCCGACGACGGCCCCACCCTTTTTCTTAGCCTGTTTTGCAGCCTCTTTGGCAATCTTCTCCCTTTCCTTAGCAGCTGCAGCTTCTTTGCGCTTGCGGTCAGCCACGTGCCCAACGGGTAGTTTATCAGCCCGCATTTGACTCAAAAGATTTTCTCGCTCGACTGGCTCGTTGGTTCCATAGAACTTGAGCTCGATAGGGCACTCATACAGGCCTTTTTGTCCAGCGATCGTGGCTTCAATGAGCAGGCTGCGGTTGTCCATGTATTTCGCCAATTTTGCCGCTACAGCCCTAGGGAGGTGACCAATTTGATCGCCGTGGACATTCAAGACGCGAATTGCGTTACCTTGCGCGGTCAGAAAATATACCATAGATAATACACATAGGCTATTTCAGCAACCAGGTACTTACTGTCATACTGATTGCTTGGCTCCCGCCGAACGACCACCATCTCATTTATAGTGGCATACCCATTATAATATCTGCACCCTACAATCTTGCCATGCATCACACCATAAAGCATCCAAGTATATTGGTGCTCGCTAAAGTCTTGTGTCCCTAACACATCTTCCTCTTCGTCATCATCATCAATGTAAACAGGATCTTGCTGTGACGCGCCAGCTGAGGACGAATGGGATTCAACGCGCGCCTCCTTGGGTGCGCGAGCATTAGGCGAATCTGTAGCAAGGTCAAGCGTTGTGGCAGCGGGGCGCTTTGAGGGCGTCATTCTTGTCACGGCCACACTGTAGGTTGTGGAGAACAGCATGCCCTGAAGCTATACGCCAGACAAGACGGAACGGGCAGTTCACGCTAAGATAACGGAAACACGCTAAAACGCGAAGTCACGGCAGTGATGTCACGCATCCCTAGGATGATTGGGTTAGCCCTGATTTTCAGGAATTGGGTATCATTGATGTTTTCTATGACTTGAGGCAATAATAATAATCAGTAATTACACAGCGTTTACAGTAGACCATCTCGCCACAGTCCTGCAAAATCTGCTACGTTACTCCTCCAGCTTGTACTCGGCGGCATCTTGAAACAAGTCGATAATGCAACTAGCAGACCACGATTGTGTTGGGCATGAGTCACCGCAGAACTCGCCATTTTTCTGCGTCAATTCTGTAAGGCCAGCCCATGGACTCTCCTGAATGGCCTTCATGCAACCAGCCAAACGACGTGTAACCTGTTGGTAGCTCTCCACCCGCTCCTCAACCGTCTTGCGGCGCTTGAGATCAAATTTGAGCAATGCCCTCAAAAAGAATCCAGTTGGCCATAGCCATTCAGGTCCCTGGTGGTAGTTCCTGCCTTTAGACGTGTGGAAATCGGTCGAGTCCTCGCTGTTGATGTAATATGGCCGGTAATTGAGATCAGATGGATCGAGAGTCTTCATACCTTGCGGTCCGAGCAGGTTCCGGTCGGCCATCTGTAGCGCGTATAGTGCATGCTCTGGGTCAAAGAGATCTGGTGCAACTGCCATCGCGACAGGGAAGTTAGGCCGCAGTTGGTAATCTTCGTACTCCTTACCGGACCTGTAAAGGTCTTTGTAAATCCCACGACGATTGACGATCTTGGAGTTGACATCATAATCTTTGTCTTCCTCTGGCGTTCGCGGGATATAGAATGTCCGCTCGAAGTTGGCTTTGATCCTTTCGGCCCAAGCCCTGTAGGTAATAGTTTCTTTGCCTCCTGGCAATGTCACCCCTTCATACTTATACTGCCCTTGCTCGTACAGTTCTGCACACCACCTGACAGTGCTGTATAGCATACCAATCATCTCTACAGGAGCGCCATCTCGTGGTGTTCCTGGAACTCCCTTACTACCCGCCTTTTCACTCTCACCCATCTTGTCCATCCAAGTTCCGCAATTCGATTGATTCCCGCCGAAGATAAGACCCGTCTCGAAATCAGTAAATATCTTAATGTCAAAACCTTCTGATTTCATCTGACTATCAATGTTTGGCCCTGCGTCGTACTCGCGAAATTCTATTCCAGAGGCATGTCGCTGCAACGCTTCTTGAATTACGTCTTCGATAGTGGAAGATACAGAGTAGGCTCGCTTGTCATCATGTGGAAACCAAGTGTCGTCGTTAGGAAGAAAGCGTCTTTGAACCTGCTCCTGAAGCAAGCTGGGACCATCCGGCACGATTTTTGTATAATCCTGAATGTTCTGCAGGAACCACCAAATCGAATCTCGTGAGTTATATCGAGGATTGACACCAGACCCTAAGAGATTAGGAACCATGCCATGTTTGAGAACACTTGCGAAACAGAATATATGTTCTTTTGCGTCGGCATATCTCCCTGTGCCCATGTAAAGGCCACGAGCTGATATTGTAATATCACGGCCCCAACAACGAGCCCAGCTCACTGCAAAATGAGGCAGCCCGGCGGCCATGCTCGGAACTTGCTTATTTGGCCAAAGTGAGGCACTTTTTATATTGCCTGTTACCTGGACGCTGACGAGTGCAAGACTCTTCAAGAAGTCGTTGCCATTTCGAATATTGCCGCCCATCAGTTCGATAGCTCGGTCGACTGCAGAATTGTAGGCGGTTTGTATGACAAGTGCAAAGTAACGTGGAAGCATGAAGTTAGGGAGCTTGCGAATAGCATCAAAGCGCTCTTTCAACCATTTCGCTGGTTCCTTCACATGGCTGTATTCTTGTCGTGCCGCGGCACGTTCCAGTCGGCCAACACAGTAATCCAGTGCCCATTGGCCTTCTCGTAGATGATTGCAAATAGGGTGACCCAGATTGTTGTCATTGACAATGTCACGCAGTGGACTCCACCAGCCTTGCAGACCTGCATACACAAGATTACCATGGCCCGGAATGTTGTATGTACCCTCTTTGCCGTCTGATGCGTCAAGCTCCTCAGCGTTGCACCGGTATAGGATAAAGTTCAAGTCAGTCAAGCTGACTTCGTGGAATGCTGCTCGCGCTCCCGTAGTAACAAATTTGTCAAGGCCATCAGCATATTCAGCACTTGGTACCCACGTTTCAAAAAGTGCGATACTTCCTGGGGGAAACTTGTCGGGGATGGTGATTGTTGTTGATTCGTCTGTGGATGCAATGTTTACGCCTTGTAGACTCGCCGTCCGGCTAGGCAAGCCGCGTAGCGTGGTTTTGTCACCAATAACACGGTCTCTTGTCTCTTGACTATTGTCGACCTCCAGGTTCCAGGCGCCAATAAGCTTTGTCTTTGTACCTGGCAATTCAGTCTTCCCAAAGCCTCCATTGCCGTTGCCATATCCCGGGAAAGCCGTATGTGCAATTAGGAAGTATCCTCTTCTTGTATGGGGATTGACACGATGTACAGTGATGTACTCCTGGTCGTGGTGAATGTATGTTTCCGTGTATTCCTCTTTGCCCATCTTGACATGAATTTCATTGATAATCTTTCGGATGCCACCGATGCCGCCCTCACCCGCCTGCGCTTTGGTAGGCTTGTCAGTTGAGCTGACTGAGGAATAGAGCCTCTTTTCATGTACTAGCTCAATCAACTCTGGGTAGACTTCATCGAAACCAAATACACTTCCAGTAGCACACGAGCACATGGCAACCAGGGCAGCAGTTGAAAGTGTGTCGCGGGCGTCCCTCTTCTGTGCCGGAGTTTCGTTGTCGTGGGTGCAATCCATGAAGAGGGCATGCACAGGACTGCGTTTGATTTTCTTGATGGCTCGATGCGTTTTGATACCACCAATGCCGTTACCGTCGTTGGCGTTGAGAACCTCGTCTGTTTCAAAGCTGCCAATGGGTACACCGCCGTGACGATGCACAAGCCTACTCAGTTCTTGTGTACTCCAAGCCTGCATAGCCTCTCGGATGAGGCATGAAATTCCCAGGCGCATCACAAACTTGAAATCCATCTCTTCGGAGCCAGTGAACAGCTCAGCGCAGACGAAAAGGTTAGGATTGACGACCCGTGCCTCGTCAAGCATATATTCTGCCAGGCGTATAGGGGTTGAGTGGCAGTTATCGATACGAAAGCCTTGAAAATACTTGGCCATTAGCCGAGTGTACTTTGTCATGTGTTCCCAAAGGAACGGATTGTCTTTAGGGCTGCTTCCATATCGAAGTTTGACACAATCGCCCCAAATGATGACCTCTCGTCGTAAGTATGCACGAGACTTAGGACCAGCATTGTCTCGCATGGCGTCTGCAGCCCAAACCCATCCATTGTTTACTAGCGCGAGCGCCTCTGGGTTGTGCTTCTTAGTTATGTCGTTAAGCGGTAATCGGGTGAAGTAAGTTTCGATCAACGGATTTGCATCGTTGACTTCGCCAAGCTTAGGGCCATGGGCATCTATACGAACATACTTGATTCGGTTGAAGAGTTGTTCCAAGATCTCTTTTGCATCTCCATCATACTCCCTGTAAAAGGGTAGGTTGAGCTCCTGCAAAATTCGAGTACATGCTTCATGTACCGCCCGCTTGTCTAGCTTACTGCTAGTACGGCCGTCGTAACGTCCAAAAAGAGCGCAGAGGAGTCCAGCCCCGGAAGATGGGTCAATACGGCGCCTATATCGTTCACCCATCCTGTCACCGCCGATGAGCGCATGGTCGACCAGCCAATCAGCCTTCTGCTTTAGCGTCCATTCCTTGACGGCATCGAGGCCACGAAGACCCGCCTCACTAAAGCTACCTTCAATAAACTTGGTTTCGCCTGCAATCCACTTTTCAAGGATGGCATTGGTGTCTCGCTCCGTATCGACAACATAGTATTCCCATAGCTTCAATTTGTTGAGAACATGCGTCTTTACGCCATCCATAACCTTCAGAAGATCGCTCTCGTTCTCAAACTTGGTTGGCAGCCCGTAAGTAGACAACTCCTTGCCGAATTTGAGTAACTCTGTATCTAATTCCAGAGCAGGCCTCAAATGAGGCGCAGTTTCGACACTGTAGCCAGATTCTGGGTGCTCCTCAAGCCACTTACTGTTATTCGCCGTGTGATTCCAGACAACATCAGTCATGGCAAGCATATTGAACTCGGTATGCATCTTCTCCACCATTTGTGCAACGTCCTTTTCGCCATTGGAAAAGACGGCTTTGTCGAATTGCAATTGATCATATATACTGTACGGGGAGTTCGAGTCGCCACGAACCGTGAGTGGAGTGAAATGCACCATATTGTAGCCGCGTTGGCTAATACCACGCAAATGTTTGTCCCAGTCTGTCGGATAACTGCCCATAAATTTGGAAAGAGTAGAAAACAAGATAACGCTCTCGACTGGCAGTCGCCGGCCTTGTAGAGCCAGCTCCGGACAAACATCGATGTAGTATGTGGGTGTGCGTGTGGGCTCTGGTGAGGCAACGTCGGTAAAAGACCACTGCGGAAGTGGCGTGTAGGTTGTATAAAAGGAGTAGGCATTGGCCTCATGGATGGGGATATCGATCTCGGTTGTTCCATTGAAATCTGGCTCGAGCCTGTAGATTTTCGTTAGCGATGTTTACAGGACATGGGCTTGGTTCACGGGTAGCATACTTGTACTCTTGGTACTGGTCGCGCTTGAATTTCTCTCCTTTGGCAGGAATGTTGACCCAAAGACTACCTTGACGGCATATTGAACTGGCTCCCTGGATCTGGAAGCGACAGGTATATGCAGGTCTGGTAGGAGGTGGTAAGTAGATATATGTTCCTGGGACGTCTGGAGCGCCAGAGTCGGTCAATGGTAGCAGGTATACGGCCTGTGGGGCTGATTCTGGAGGTGTAGACATGGTGTTGAGGTAAGAGCGGCTTGTTAACAATGGTAACAGATGAAATAGGTATTCTGAGACGTGATGGTAAATTGATGAGGTCTAGGATGAGATTGTTGAGGAGCAAAAGTAGGGAAGCTGTTGCAGCTTGGTCGAGACTTTAACAGCGATCGAGTCGCCCGAACAACAAGGACTAAATTCCCCCCGAGATGCAAAACTAAAGGTAGGAACGACAGCGTGTGGGATCGGCGATGGGAGTCGCGAAGCAACAATCCAGGCCCGTTGCAGGTTCAAGCCGCCAGGTACCTACCCGCTAACTGACGTCACCGCCCCAAGCTTCGGGTTGACTTCGGGCCACGTGCATGTCTTAGACCCCTGCGTGGAGAAGAAGAAGAAGAAGAAGAAGCGAGAGTGACAGACTGTAATTCGAAAAAAAAGGCATTTGATATTGATGATGTTGGGAGATTAGCTAATTGTACAAACCTTTGGCTTTGAACTGGTCGTCAACATTGGAGATGAGGGCTGGGTACGAAAATAGTATCCATGTCCATACCCCAGCGGTAGAGTTGATCACGCCTTGCAACAACAACGCCCCTTCCTGTTTCTTGAATGCTAGAAAGCAACCCAGTGAGATGTTCCCCATGATGTGGATTGTCAAAACAATGTAGACGGCGATGTATGTCCTAGCCTTGAGACCATACGGGTTCCAGCGATACCGTTCGCGTCTCCTCCTCAACAGATATTTGATGGACTCATCAGCGCGGACACCTAGAATCCCACCACGGTACCAAGGCACAAGCTTAGGTTTTTCATCTTCCTGGAGCTTCATTATTAGCTGACCAGAGGAACCCATTTGCACCAACAACATGTATACCTTTTCTCCTATATTGCGACTCTCCTCCGTTTCCCGTTCTGTGGCGTCATATTGATCTGCCAGCCTGTCCTGCTCTAGGACCCAATCCTTGAGCTCAAACTCGAGATAACCCGCTGCTTCTTTTTGTGGAACCTCGATAATGACACGGTCTTCCGTGGGATCAGTGAGAGAGTGAGCCGCAAGAAGGTACGCCATTGCATCGTCGCGATCCAATTCTAGGGAAACATAGGACTCGCTGGTCATAATGGTAGGCATATTGGTACTCGGTCATATCGCGCATTAAGATTATTACGTGGATTCGTGGTGCAGGCAGATGGCCGCGAATGTATCGTGGTGAGGGAGGTCGTTGATCCTGTGCGTCGTGGATGGCAATTAGAAGGCATTGAATAAAAGAGATAAGCCTTGAGACTTGGTGAAAGACATTGAACGTCATCAAGCAAGTAGGAAGAAAGTGCGGTTGCCCCGTATTTAGATAGAAAGGAGTGTCTCGGAATGAAGGGCAGGAACGACCGCACATATTTGGGGACGTTTGGCCAGGGATGCGATGGCGCCAGCGTCGAATTGCACGAGGCCAGAGATAATATCTGACATGAAGGCTACGCACTGGAGTCATATCGGTAGACATGCAGATCGATAGTTTCTTCTCCCATCACATTGTCTCCAGGAAGTGGCCAGTGAAGCGTCATGGTCTCTCGAAATCCTGCCACAGCCATCAAATCGAAAAATATCTTCTCGCTGATATGACGCATCTTCATCGCGATTGCTATCTTAACCCCTGGTGAGATGACGCTTAGTCGCTGTAGTGTTTTGACAAGTGCTGGACTGATGAAAGTTGTGAGCGAAATGAATTGATGTGAGGCAAAGGCTAACGGATGACGTACCTGCTGTCTGAATTATATGTACAGTCCGCAGCAATGACCAGACCAAGGCACTGAGAAGACGATTGCAGACCTACGGGTAGCTCATTATCCCAGTCTAGCACCTGAAACTCTAGTGTAGATCCTTTCGCCAGGTAAGCTTGATTGATGTTGCGCACCGTAATCTCCTGAGCTTCTGCAAGATCGGTCAAGATAACCTTTGCTCCTTCCATGACCTGGGCAATAGAGATGCCAACCATGCCACAGCCGGTGCCGAGCTCCAATATATGAAGCCCTGCAGTGTGTTGAGAAGGCAATAAGGCCTTGGCGAGTTGGCTGTCTAAATTCAAGAGGTCACTGACCTGACACGAAAGCGAGATCCCTGCGTCCCTGATATCGCTCAGCGGTTGCAAACATGGACAAAAAAATACGTCACACTACCACAGATGTCGAGCAATACTCTCGCTAGTTTCCTCGTATATGCTCACGACATTCTCATCAGGAAGTCTAAAGCGTCTCTCGACAACCTTTTCAAGTTTGTCGATTGTTTGTAATGGAGAGAAGTCAGCGCTCCAAGCAGATACAATGCCGGGCATATTGTCATCACACAGTCTGCTATATTCGTCTCGAGTTGACTTCGATTCTACTCCTACTCTTACTCTGAAGGTTGACGATGTACGATTTTTAGCCAAAGGGAGCATGATCGGCAGACTTCGCATGCCGGCAGTCCATTGTATTGTTCGCCATACTATGAGCTGCTCTGATGGTTGCCCGGAGAGCAACTCTGCTGACAATTGGATGTCATGTGGGAGAAAGGAATCTCCCAAGTCAGATGTGATGGTTATGAGACAGTGTATTTGACTCTTCGCCGTACCCTTCTCTACGACGACTCGAGGTGTCTTGAGGAAACGAATATATCGCATGAGGACATCTAAGAAAGTTGTATAAGACGATGTGGGGGGCCACAGGGCTCAACAATCGTTCTCGGTCGAGAATGTGGGGGCGGCTGGGCGGCCGGAGAAGGCCCGATCCATCTTCAGGTTGACAACCAAGGCCCAGAGCCGCATGCCATCTCAGCCACTTCATCGGACTTCACCCTTTCGGCTGTGTAGGAACACATGTTCAATCTACATTCCTGAGCTCGATGCGCTGTCGCGACAACGCGTGTCAGAGCTGCGACACTTGAAAGCGCAACCCCAGCCTCATCGTCTTCGCAGACGCAACGTCGACATGTACAGGCGCAGCGATCCGCGATGGAATCGCACCATCCAGCACTTGACTTCAAATATTGAGCATGCGAACGAATCTGCACAAGAGAACATATACGGCTTTACACAGCGCTACATCAACCCCTGCGTCTCATCCATCACCCAATGCGTCAACGCCTGCACCGCGCCCTGCTTCCCAGCACACAATGACCGCAGGCGACACCGCACATCGCGCGGCCGCGCCGAGTCGAGCTTTGATTTCTATGACGACTGGGAGGAAGACGAAACGGAAGGGCTGCTCGGCTGGGGAAGCGAGAATCTAGATAGATTCCTGGGCAGCGCGAGCACATACGGGACAACAAGCCAACCTGGGCGCCAGCGTGCGATGAGCTATGGGCAGCGAAATCGAGATGTGCGATACAACACTGCGCGGAGAAAGAGCAATGCACAGGCGAGAGATGTTGAACGCCAGGACCCGACAATCATACCCAGCTCATCGTACTTTGGATTCCTAGGGCGCCTTCCGTTCAAAATCGGCAGCAAAGGTTTGCGGTACAAGCCGAGTGCGGCAGACTTGATAGATCATCCTGGCGCCTCGCGGCGAAGCACCGAAGAAGAACAGCCACTGATCGAAGACAGCGAGGAAGAAGGGCTGGAGCGAAGCGAACACAAAGGCCACCAAAGGCAGAGGAGCGACACCCATGCTTCAGGGCACACCACGGATTCACTGAGCTCAAGGGGGGATATATTTCCCAGCGAGGATGAGATAGACGATGCCATCCCACTGGACGATGAGTTTACTTTGGTGCTGGAGCGCCGAAACACCGGACAGTTGAATGAGGAAACGAGCAGCAATAAGCGCAGCACTAGCGCAAACAACAGCAAAAGGCCATCAGGCACTCGCCGTGTATCCACGCGATCGGCATCTTCAAAGGGTACGCGTGAGTCTGTGAGCAGACAATCAGAGGGAAACGCGTTACAGCGCCCCATATCTCCAACAATCGAAGAGGTCGCTGTTCCTACACTAGACGACCTACAAAAGGAAGAAGAGCGCCTCCGCATAGAGGAAGAGCAGGAGGTACAGAGGAAACGATATGGAGCACAGCACCTTGCTATCCAGCGCGGTCTGGTCCCCGATCAGCAACAGCAGTTGAAATCCCCATCGGTGAAATCAATTCGTTCTCAGCGGTCACCATCGCCACAACCGCCACTACAAATGGCCACTGTGTATCCCACCGTCTCGCCATTGGTTCGTTCGCCTGCGAGTGAGCATGCGCCGCCATTGGATCCAGTACTGTTCCCAGGCTTTGTGGATTCACAAACGATGCCAGATAGTAGCTCGTTCCATGTGGATGAATCAGACTACTCCAGCATCGCACCGACACCAACGAGGTCGCTATCACTAAAAGGCGAACAGAGAGAGGTACAGACAGACGAGTTTGTGCCCGCACGACTACCTCATTTTGGCTAAATGAGTGAGCAAGTATGCTAATGGGTTATGATACGTAGAGCTATGAAGACTCCCTAATTCTATGATCTAAATTCTAACTATGTGTCTACAACCTCATGTTGCCAAATGTGATGGGCTTTTTGGTTAAACCTTGGTATATCTCGTCTAGCACACCTCTCTTTCGCTTCTTGCCCTCCTCCCTCTCAAGCCTTTCTTGCTCGTCTTCCTCATCTTGCTCGGCATCTTCTTCCGTTCGCGGTTTCCAGGCTGCTATACTCCCGTCCGCATGTGAAGAGTACATCTCAATGTCGTGCGCGCGCCAAGCTAATGATGTGATTCTATCTTTTGAGTTGCGCTGTCCTTTTGTAGCGCTGTCAGACAGACACTTCTGCGGCTCCTGGCGGCGGAGACGACGGAAGAGTTTGCCGTCAAAAAGTTCATATCCAATGATTTCATGCTCGTTAGGGTAGAATATGACATCTGCCGATGGTTGGAAATTCTCTACAGGCGGTAATACGGGAATACAAGGCGCGAAACCATGGTTTTTGACCATGGGACCGAAATTTGCGAGCGTGTTCGCAGCATTTTCCGTATTCCAGACGCGGATGCGTTGATCATGGCCACAAGTTACAAGATGGCGACCATCTTCAGTCCACACAATGCCATTAACGGGTCCCCTATGCGCTTGGCTCCGCGCAGAATTGCGTGAGAATGAGGATGTGTGTTTATTGAATATGCCGATAGAGTCTTCGAGGTCAAGGACACCTAGTTCACCCACGCTCCTTCGGATGTCCCAAAAACGCACGCTACCATCTGTTGCACCACTGGCTAGAATATGTTCTCGTACTGGACTCCATGCTGTCGAAAGAACCGCACCCGTGTGCCCCGCTAAACTGTGTGTATTGGCACCTGACCTAAGATCTATAAGGCGTACGTTGGGGGTCTGTGACGCGCATGCAACAAGCAAGTGTGACGCGATTGGTGATAAAGCAATATTGTATACAACCGAGTCAAGGTTAAATGACGCCGATGGCGCGAGGGTTTCGCTGGAGTAGACCTTGACCGTATGATCGTATGAAGAAGTGAGGAATGCAAGCGAGTCAAACGGGTAGAAACATAGCTGGGTGATCCCTAGTTTGTGTTCTTCTGTTGTCTTGTTTACTGCAGAGAGTGGCAAGTGCGTTTCGCCTGCTTCGGTCGTAGACGTTTCTGCCTCGAGGTCCCATATCGCAACCGACGAGTCAGCACCGCCCGAGAGAAGATATCTTCCTTCGAACTTATCAATAGTCAGCGCATTCACGCCTGACAGGTGCGCAGGTATGCGCTCGTGTGGGTCATCTTCAGGCGGCAGGTGTTGACTGAACACTATCTCCGACGGTTGTATTGCCAAGACGAGGCGCGAAGCGGTCGCGCGCTTAAGAACATGATTTGGAATGAGGCCGTACGCGCGGTCAATCAAATTTTGGTGGCTCATATGCAACTACATGCTTTAGTGTTGGAGTGTTGGAAAGGTTGGAGTGATGTAAATATCTCCGACATGAATGACGTTGTTGCCTGAAGCTATGGCCAACTATTTATGTGGGTGCTCTTATGAACCTTCACCCACTCGCAGGCTCTATCGAAGCGGGAACAGCAAACCATGATACGACAAAGACAGTATCAGTCCTCAGGGCCACCTAGCAGTGATGAAGGTGCCATGTCTGAACGGCCGACAAAGGTCCGGAAATCCAATATCTACGATGCTGTAGCGGGTAAACAATATTTGATCAAGCTGGAAGCCTGTGCTAATAGTATCAAAGGGAATGTTACGCAGGCTGGGTTGCTTAGGAATGTGGCAGACGCCAAAGCCTCCCGACAAGCATTGCGCCCAGACGAAGTTTTGTTCAAGCAGAGCGATGCACCGATCCGGTATGAAGAGACCGACTACTATTTTGCACACGAAAATTTGCCTGTAAGCCAGCAACTACCAAGTGGGGATTTACTAGGTGCATTGCACGCCTACATATCGAAATTGTACTCCAGGTCTGAAGGTCTCGAAACTGACACCGCTTGGAAATGTATGGACGAGACTGCGTTGATTGCTTTTGGTATTCTCCTGGAAGAGACAGCAAGAGGAATGCTCGGTGAAACCGGTGATCTTGCCTTTATCGAGGCAGCGGACGACGAAGAAGGGGAAAGCAATTTAGTAAACGAAGATGAAAAGGATGAACAAGATGAGCAACAAGTGCATAGTAGATTGTCTGCACCGGTAAACGACGCAAACGACGCAAACGACAGGTCAGAGTCATGGTCGTCTTCAGATGATGAATCGCGATATAATACGGACGAATTAGAATGAGAATCCAGAAGTGAGCCGCACCAATATCAGAGGACGAAATCCCTAGTTGTAGCTCGGTATGCTCACCGAGGCGGTGGTTTTGCGGATGTCGGCCATAGTCGTGCCTCCCTCTTTAGAGGTACTGGCCTGGCTTTGCATCCAGGAGAGAAGGCACGCGTAGCCCGCCCCTTTCCGCCCATCGCCTTGTCCTCTATTCTTTCTTCTCCCCCCTATAACTGCAGGGTATACACTTCAATTACGTTCGCACCTGTGATGGTAAGATAGAGCTCTGGTCGTGATGCCCGTTCCTAATGACTTTATTTAGGCACCCAAGACTCAACCAAATGCACAAAAGGCTGCTACTATCCTTGCATGGTTTCGCAAAACAGCGCTTGCTCACAGTATCAAAGATCTTGAGAAGACATTGCCTCAGGTTGGGGCGATCAGTGGAATGCATGTGAAAGACTACCTCCAAGCTCTCGCAGATGACAACAAGATCCGTGTAGAGAAGATTGGCAGCGGTAATTGGTACTGGAGCTTTCCTAGCGACGATAAGAAGGCCAAAGATGTTGCTACGGACAGAGCTCAAGAAGAATACGACAAGGCCAAAGTGGCCGTGGCAGAGCTTCAATTGAAAGTAGATAATGCAGGAGCTGCACGCACTGAAGATGATGATGTTCTCATAGAAACAGGTAAATTCTTTCTATTCTTTACACAATGGATACTGAGAGCACCTAGGCTGCGGCCGCAAGACACTCATCACAAAGCATGCAGGCCTGACCAAGGAACTCGGGCAGCTACGGGCCGAGCTGGCCGCATATAGCGAACAAGATCCAGTCGAGGTCGAGAAAAAGGCAATTGAGGCTCGGAATGCCCGTATGGACGCCGAAAAGTTCACCGACCAAATCTACAGCATGGAGAGCTGGATTAAGAGTCGATACAGCGGTGATCCAGAGGCTGTTTTGAATATCATGAAGCAGCTTTACAACGATGAATTTGACGACGAGGAGGGTGGGCTACGCGAGCTTTGAGATTGTGTCAAAGTGCAAAACCCACCGGCGATGAAGATGTGTTGCGACCTGATTATGCCGCGATAATAGTAAGCGTCGAGGTGGGTCGACTCCAAGCAGGAGGGGGGCTGTGCATAAATGAATCATTTCGAATCACCTAGGTAGTCAACCACAACTCATCAAGCGCAATGCATGCCTGAGTCACTACTTGGAAATGACTGAAAAGGTTGTGAGTCTTAAGGGTGTGGCTGATGTATGCGCCACGACGCTTTTGGCACAGCGCCATAATTCTAAGACAGCTGCACAAACCACCACTATACGCTTTCGTCATTACAAGAGGCTCATCGCCGCACACCTCTTCCGTTTGTTCATTCTTTGACTCTAATTATTTTCGAATTCCTGTGCTGACTGTCGTCTGCTTGCCCGCCCGTACATATAACGTTGAATACCCAAATTCGATACCCCGCGATGGCTTCCATTGCGAATCTTGGCACATCAACTGGAGCTTCAGAGCAGTCGCAAACTCCGGCGAGCTCACAACGGCGAAGTAGAGGAGGCCGAGGCCGTGGCAGAGGCGGATCCGAAGATAGACACGAGCACCATGGGCACCGTGGGCGTGGAAGAGGCGATGCCCAACATGGGCGTGGGCGCGGACGAGGCCAAAGGGAAGGTGCAGGCAATCGCGGAGGAAACGCTGCGGATAAAGGCAAAGCCCCCTTACATGAGGCTGAGGAGCAGGCTAAGGTGCTTCCAATGGCCTCCAAGGCCGTGCTACCACAGACCAACGACGATGACCCAGATGCCGAAGTCTGCTTCATATGCGCCTCGCTCGTTCAGCATACCGCCGTCTCTCCTTGCAACCACCGAACATGTCATATCTGCTCAATTCGCATGCGGGCGCTATACAAAACAAAGGCCTGCGCGCATTGTAGGGCTGAATCTGACCATGTTATCCTCACCGACAATACCGAGAAAGACTATGAAGATTTCACAGCTGCCGACTTTTTCCAATCGGACGATAGTTTGGGCATACATTTCGAAAATCTACAAGTATTTGAAGATACGCGCCTGTTGTTACAATACAATTGCCCGGAGGAGGATTGCGACGTAGCTTGCTTGGGATGGCCAGATTTGCATCGCCATGTCAAGACTGCACATGGCAAAATTATGTGGTAAGCACCTGCCTTTTGCTTAGCTAGAGCTGCGCAAAGAAAGCTGTAGCGAGGCTTTCTACTGCATTATAGCTGACTTCAAACAGTGACCTCTGTACACGGAATAAAAAGGTCTTCACTCACGAGCACGAGCTGTTCACTCACCCCGAATTAAAGAAGCATCAGAAGTTTGGAGATGATAACCCCGGTGCGGTTGACCAGAGCGGGTTCAAGGGCCATCCGGAATGTGGCTTCTGTCGGGAACGTTTCTATGGAGATGACGAGTTATTCGCACATTGTCGTGACAAACACGAACGCTGCCACATTTGCGACCGACGCGATGGGAGCAGAAAACAACAGTACTTTGTCAACTACGATTCCCTCGAAATTCATTTCCGGAAGGATCATTTTCTATGTCCCGATCAAGAGTGTTTAGAGAAGAAATTTGTGGTTTTCGACTCCGAAATGGATCTGAAGGCGCACCAGATTGAGACTCACCCCAATGGTTTGACCAAAGATGCTTTGAAGGATGCTCGGCGAGTAGATATGTCTGGGTTCCAGTACCGCGTGTCACACGAACAAGAAACAAGTGGTAGGCGAGATGACCGGAGACGTGAAGGTGGAAGAGGGCGTGGACGAGGGCGAGATCCCAACGCTGAGCCTTTGCCTACATCATCAGCACAAACACTAAGTAGGGCCGAGCTTGCCTATCAGCGGCAGATAGAAGCACAAAACTCGCAGTCGTTGACGGGACGGACTTTTGGAGGCCAGCTCACAGCTACACCCACGCCAGGCGAAGTTTTTGCAACTAGGGTCCCACCCAATACGTCTGAACCGGCTACAGTGACGGCCTCGCGCCTTCCTGCTGCCAGCGGTCTGACCAACGGCGTCCGTCAACTAAATATCAATCAGCAACCAACAAACTCTACGCCGCAGACACCTCAGGACCAAGCACGCGCACTTAGGCACAGTGCTGTCATCGAGCGAGCGGCTGCCATGCTGCGCAATGATGAACACAAACTGCAAGAATTCCGAAATTCAATATCAGCTTATCGTAACTCAAAGGTATCAGCGACGCAATTAATCGAGGGGTTCTTTGCCTTATTCGATACCGACTCCAAGGAGCTCGGGAAGCTCATCAAGGAACTAGCAGACATTTTCGAAATAAGTACGAAACGTGAGGGTCTTCTAAAGGCATGGAATGACTGGAGAGCGATCAACGAAGACTATCCATCCTTACCAGGAGCAGCGACAGGACTTGCGCTCAATGGGAGCACGGCAGCCCACGGCGGGTCAAGGGTGTTGAAACTGAAGAGCTCGACAGCTCAATCGTCCCGGTCGACTGCAAACCAGAAAGCAAGTTGGTCTTCGCCATCGTCAAGCAACCCATTCCCTGCTTTGCCGGCAGCATCATCCAATCGCATTGGAGCGAAGCCTGGGCAAACACCTTGGGCATCCTCATCCGGTGCAGCAAGTGCCCGTGCCTCGCCGTTGCCTTCAAGGCCCGCGTCATCAACAGGATTGAATAAGAAAGCGACTAATACAGCGGATGCATTCCCTGCGCTTCCGGCAACGGCCAAACCAACCAGTACCATTTTCAGTCCTGGGTACACTGGGCTTGGGCTTCGACGAGACAATAGTGGACGAAACACACCAGTCAACAACCCTTGGGCCGGTGCATCTGGAGCTGGCAGCGGACCACCAATGCCTGGAGTAGAGGACGATGGAGCAGGCAAGAAGAAAGGGAACAAGGGCAAGAAACAGATGCTATTTCACTTTGGGTGAGACGTGGCGCGTTGCCGGTGAAGGTGTACACTACGGAAAGATATTCAGGCAGATTGGACGGCCATCTATATCTGGCAACAAGGTAGGCTGGCTCACGTCACCAAGCGGCGGACAGAGGGAAGGTATATGTATTAGATAAGAGGAGCCAAGGTAGATTAGACAGGAGGTATGAGCATGTGTATATCAAATTCGCGATGCAACCGAGGACGCTGCAGACAGCACATGATGACATGGCGGGGAGCAACGGCGATGTTCTGCGCGCCTCCAAGCCGAGGCGGGCGCCAACGACCGTTCCGGCGGATTTCACGCGCTAGCTCTCCCGCGACCCATGCAGTGGGACGGATAGAGCTGGGTGCCCTGTAGCAAACCAAGAGCGGACGGATAATGAGATAATGAAGCCTCGCATAAGACTAGCAGGGCGACTATGAAGCTATCCGCTGGGCCAGAATGCGACGGTGCCGAAAGCAACCCAAGGCAAAGCAGCTGGCCGTCGTTACTAGCTGGAGGGCTACCCACGGGTGCGCAGCGCGCCGCGCGCAGCGCAGTCCCTGATGCAGCGCATGCGCATGTCTCTCAGGACCTGCCCTACCTAGGTAGATGCTCATTGCTCCGCCTGCCAGTCTGTCTGCTTTCCTGTCTTTTTATTTTTATTTTTTTTTTATTTTTTTATTTTTTCTCTTAAAACGCGCCCGGTCGCCTTGTCTCGCAGCAGCCAGCGACCTACCTTCAGCCTTCGGCCTTCGACCTCTGACCTTCTCGCTGACACCCAGCGCTGCGCAACACACGGGTACCCCCTCAGTGCAACATCGACCCGTTCGCAAGGTGCCGCTGTGCATCGTATCAAACTTCTTTGTCTGCAGCTGCTCGATACGGCCGGTATTGTTGTTGTTGTTGTTGTTCTTGTTGCTGTTGGCCGCCGCTTTCTTCCTTCTCCTGTCCTTCCACGCCCCCTTCCCATTCCCACTTCTCCCCCCGCAAGCCGCCAAGTCGTGACCAGACCCCGCGACCGCGACCGCGACTGCGACTGCAACCGATAGCGCGCGCCACGCCACGCCGTTGCTTTTGTCCTGCAGCTCTCTTGTGCACTCGCCCTGCTTGTTCCTCCTGGGTCCGGATTAAACTTTTGCCCCAGCACGACCACCAACGACAACACTCCCACTGCCATCGCCATGTACACACACTCGCGCCAGGCAAACCAGTACCCCGTCCCCGCCCCGCAGCAGCAGTCCAGGTCTGATGTTACTTCGTTACCTCCCCCACCACTACTTCAGGACTCGGCGAGCATGATGCACCACTTGCCCCCACAACAACAACACCAGCTGCCACCACACCAGCACTCCCACCACCAACCACAACAGCCGCAGCCGCCGCAGCAGCCACAGCAGCCACACCAACCACAGCAGCATCAACTCCAGCAACACCAACCACAGCAGCAGCCACCCGCCGCCCCCCAACAGCAGCATGACCTGTCCTACCACCAAGGCGACAACCCCGGCGACTTTGCAGGCTCCAGAGACGGCCGCATCTACAAGTAAGAGCCCCATCCCACTCCCAATCCGGCGCCGCGCTGATCATGACAGATTGGTAGTCGAACAGCAGCCTGTCAGAGCCCGAATGTGCGGGTTTGGCGACAAGGTAAGACAGCTCACGCACCTGCCCCATTGCCATGGTACAACACTGAGACATGTGGCCAATGATAGGACCGACGCCCTATCACTCCACCGCCTTGCATTCGCTTGGTCGTGTGCGACGCTAAAACGGGCAAGGAGATTGACTTCAACGATGTAGACAGCACCTTCTTCGTCCTGATGGTCGATCTCTGGCACGAGGACGGCACCCGCGCCGTCAATCTGGTCAGGCACAGTAGCGCCGCTCCCACCGTGTCCATCTCCAGTAGCACAGTAACGTCTTATCCACCTGCCCCAGAGCGCCCCATGTTCATGGCAACGCCCGTAATCCCCAGCTGGGACGCTATGGGCAACCGAATGCCACCAGCGCCTAACCCGTATGGACAGTCGTCAATGACACAGTACCCATATGCTTCCTCCACTAGCACGCCCGGTTATCCAGCATACGGAGCGCCCAACAATTATGCTCAGGCTCCAGCTCCCATGGCAATGGCGATACCAGCCCCACCTATGAACCAAAATCATACCAGGAATCTGATAGGAATGAACGCTGTTAACGCCTGTCGACTGAACGATCCAGAGGGCAAGACTGGTTTCTGGTTCGTTTTGCAGGATTTGTCTGTACGAACTGAGGGGAACTTCAGGTATGCCAGCGAGCGCGTCATCCTCTACATTGCTCCGCAATCACTAACAAGCACAGACTCAAGCTCAGCATGTGCGACATTGGTACCGGTCAAGGTACCAATGCTGTCGTATCACAAGGCAAATGCCCCGTACTGGCCACCAGTTTCTCGGAACCCTTCACAGTCTATTCGGCCAAGAAATTTCCCGGAGTTATAGAATCTACCCCACTCAGCAAGTGTTTCGCACAGCAGGGAATAAAGATTCCAATCCGCAAGGATGGGCCAAAGAACTTGAGCAACCAAGCTGAGTACGATGCTGATGACATGTAAAGCGAGATCAAGCCTTCTGGAGACGAATAACGTTTCTAGGCCAAGGATAATCAGGGAACAAAAGAGCGGACAGAAATTAGATTGTGGCAACAAATCAAAAGACGCACTCATTGCGAAAGATCCAAACATTGAAGGGATCCCAAACATAGATGGTATACGCATATTTGAATGCAGACGAGGCAGCGACGGAAGCAATAGTAGAAGCACTTCAACTATGGAAAGCAAAGAAGAGGCGGTTCCCACTCTTCGCCTTGGCTCGTTAAAGGACCTCTGGCACGTTCTTAAAGCCGTATCTTTCACGGGGGGACTGAATACAGTACTTGTTTCCATCCTCGTTTATTTCCATGCCTCATGTCTTTCTTCGACGGCGTTTTGTGCACATTGGTGGGCCCAGTGCGGCTTTTAGCGAAGGAGGTCATTGTCTTGGATTAAAAGCCGAGCTTTGTTGATTTCGGCTACTTTCTGTTCATGGTTTCTGTACAGCCAAAAGGTGTCGCACTCTTGGATATCGAAATCTCCTGCTAGTATAGTTTTATTCGAACCATGCATGCATCAATGACTGCATGAATAAATTTGCTTAAGAGCAGTTTCGGCTTCTTTATTAGATTATTATATTGTTGTCTAAAGTAAATCTGTGACTCATGGTATGGCTTATTCCATACCTTACATGCCCGATACCTCAAGGGAACTAGGTACAATCATAGCACTCATCATACGTAACTTATGAGCTTTGACTCCTTTCGTAACTATGCATACACATATTCCCGCCTTCTTACGCATGCTGTCAGAATGTTTGTATTTGTCCTAGGTCATATTCCATGGATTAAACACTACTTCGTGACCGTGTAACATCAGCTTCTTGCTCATGGTTGTCCATCATGACCGGTCCCCAATCAATACGTTAGATCCCTCACGTGTTTCCTATCCTTCAACAACAATTTTTTTGAGCTCTCCAGTTCTTTACAAAATGTTTTTTTCTTGAGATCCATGTCTTCCCATATTGCCTCGGAAGTGCTGTTGTGACGGTGGAGCACCTCTTTCAATATGTATTCTCCATCGCTGGCAAAGACATCTGCGATATCCGTAACAGCGGTTTCATTATCAATTATGTTGCGTACCACGCGCTTTGATAGGCGCATGATGCAGTCGTGGATTGGGCGCTGGTGTGGCTGTAAACTAGCCTCCCACTCCATTTCCTCGGCATCAGATGTAGGGATTGGGCTTTCGGACGATGGTGGTGGCCCTGCAGATGTAGAGCTATGACTACTAGGTTCACCAGAGAGAGGTGGAGATGAGCGAAATTGAAGTGGTGAGCACTTGATAATGGGCAGAGGCTCGTCCGATTCGTCGTCCACTAATGTTTTGTCACCGTCCATGCCTAAATCGGCCTCGGTGTCGGTTGCTTGTGGAGCCGTGGGGGTTGAGTTGGCCATTTCAGCATCATCTGTTTCTTCTTCACTCGCCAGAGTCGCTTTCCGTGCAATCTTTGTTGGGCCTTGATGGTCCATCATCTTGGGCTGAGTCACATCCGTTTCTTTCAATTTTTCCTGATTGTGAAGTGCTAGCTTTTGTGTTAATGGCCGGCAGGTAAGGCCTCTGCTAGTTGCTGAAGTCGGTCTCCGTTCACAATTCGTTCGACGCGCAGCCTTGATTCGCAGGTCTTCTTTGTCATAGCTTACAAGCGCATCAGTTTGACTGACTATAACAGCCATACGTTCATTTAAGTCCGACATATCATCTACCACATTGTCTCCTGTCAGGCGACGAGTGAAAGGAGTTGTCTTTTGACTGTCGTGGCGCATCCTGAAGGGGTCGCTTTTCGCAGTCTGTATATCACCCCTCTCCTTTTCGAGATAAATATCCTCACGATTTGCGTGTCCGGAGATGGCTGTGGATTCTGCGTGGGGAGACGCAGGCACGGGCTTGCTGTTACTTGATAGAATTTCTGTCTCTTTTGCATCGTGCCAAAATCTGCTGTTATGTGCTATACTATTGAGTGGTGGTGACGATGGTAAAAGCGAAAGTTGTGTATTCAGAGGCCTTCGCGGTTTAGTCGGGGTGCGCGGCTCATTTGCTAACATGTCCAGTTGGTGTTGGCGTTGTGTTGGACTTGACGAAGGGGCTAGAGGTGGAGGTGGAAGAAGCGGTTTTTTGAAAGTTGTCTGAATACCCCCGGTTGGCCTTTGCAAGCCCATTAGGTTTCCAATCATTGAAGCTCGAGAGTGATGACTAGAGGATAGAGGTTCGTAAACCTCATTCCGCTCAGGCCACTGCGATCTTGCCTCATTTTCCGGCTCCTCCCTTTTTGTTGTTTCATCGTGCCGTGTTCTGGTGAGGCTCGAAGATGATCCATGCGATGGAAGGCTATCAACTGCGGTTACTTCCTGTTCCCTCTTTGTTTTTTTCTTGGGCTGCCTCGGGGTAGAATTCCTCTGAGTGTCGGATCTTCGGTTGGTCTTAGTACTCTTCACTGGCTTTTTCTCCTCTAGGCTGTAACCATTGTCCGGTCCCCGTTTTCGTTTGCTCCGCGTCTTCACCCCAACGCTAGTACTGGGGGCGACTGTATTTTCTTTCCTAGTTTGACTGCAGGAGCTCGATTCAACGTTTGTACAGCTTGACTCTCGGTGATATTCTTCTGGGAAATCGAATACATCGAGATGATCACGCAATCCTTGTGAAGCCTTTTCCTTTATGGCCTGTGAGATCTTTGGTAGCTTTCCCTTGCCAGAGGCAACAGGCTTCAATGCTGCATGCTTGCAAGCAGAGCTTCTGGTGGATAGCATGATACCATTAGACGAGTTAGTTGACCCACTAGTAGCTTTTATTGACGCGGTATGTTCCAGTTCTTCAATCCTTCTTGTAGACCGTATGTGTTTGTTGTCTTGTGCACCTGTCCGCTTCCTTGTTTTTGCCACTTTGACCTGAGGTGATCCTTGTTTTGATTGGCGGTTTGTTGCCTGGATATTATCCTGTGTCTGCGCTACCTCGGTCAATGGCTGCGTATCATCTGACATCTGCGATAGTCGCTTAGGAGATTCTTTGACAGGTATGCCGTTTAGCAACAGCTTTGTTGCCTGTGTGGGGGCATCAGGGGTTTTCCCTAGCAGGTCTGATGACGAATGGCTCTTTTTTATGTGCGGTTGATCTAGCTGCTGGCGACAGCTGATATTTATTGGACCACTACGACAGATACTGTGCTGCTTTGATATACCTGGTTGGGCTTTGGGTTGTTGAGTAACTAAACGATTAGAGCTTTGGAGTTCTCTGAGAGCTTCCTCGCATTCTTTAGCATCTTCTGGCCGCTGAAATAAGATCGTGAGCTCGGTCGCTGCTCGCCCCAACATGTCCATATGATACGCCGAATTTTCAGGCTGAAGCATCAGAACGAGGTCCCAAGGCTCATGTGTTGTCCTTCGTGACTGTGAATCATGCAAAGGAGCGGAGGGTCGTCCTTTTATTCCTTGAATATGAGCAATTGGTATATCCAGGAATCGAATATTCCTCATTGTACTATCTGGCAAAAGCAGGGCGAGAAAGTCATTTTGAATGATTGCAATAGGTACTCCGTTGTTCGAAGCTGCCCATCTGAAGCCATCTGAAGCTTCTATAGCGACAGGATAGAGGATTACCGGGTCTGTGGTAGGACTGGCCAGGGCCAGTTGATCCAGGGTATCCAGGAAGTTTTGGAAATTGCACATCCACCGGGAACCAGAATTTTCGGGAAATTTTGGCATGCTGTTTCTAACTTTATCAGACGCCCAGAAATTTTCGAAACCAACACCTCGCTCGAGTGCCTCCCGTACGACAAGTCCAGCAATGATTTTGGCCTCTTCGCGCTCAGTGCAGCTGAGAATGACATCGCCCAGCCCTGAGAGTTGCTCCACATTCCCCATATGCTTGACCACTGCAGGTGATGCGGCTAGCATTCCCACTAGTGCGATCCCTATCCATCTTCGCCGGGCACATGAGTAGGTGTTGCCGCAGAAGGCGCGCAGGTATCGCTCAGCGACTGATGGAAGAGTGCTACCGCTGTATTCTTGGGCTGACACGAGCTTGTATAGCCGTAGATTTGACGCGTCATTGTCAGGTTCCTTGAGCGTAGCGTCGAATGCTCGGCACGTCATAGCGTCGAATAGTCATGAAGGCACAGATGAATCTAGCAGCTAGTGTGCAGGCGGCGAAAGCAATTGAAATCAGAGAAGAGGGCCAACAATGAGAATTTTTTTGCGCGAAGACAAGGTAAGAGGGCACTTGCATTTGGAGGGGCGATCGAGGCCTGACGTTTGATGTCTAGGAAGGTACGCGATAGTTTCGCGTTGCCCCTCCGCCCTCGCCCACACTTTCCACATCGGCACAACCGTCTCCAGTTATGACGCCTTTGAGCTTGATTGATATAGGAAATTGCTACTAGAATGGCCAGCAACGATCAGAAATGCATATATCAGACCTTGCCATCCCCGCCAGGCGCAAAGACGGACCATCGCGACTGCTGGTGTGACCGAGTGACTCCTGCTCAAGCCAATAGCGCCTGAGCATCATTGAACAGGGCCAACAATGATCTCTGACGAATCTCCAAGGAATCGTATCGTGTTTACCAGTCATGGAAAGGATGGAATAACTGACACTTCCTCGAGTGCTGGGCTGGTTGAAGACCTCGCTTTTGGCCGTGCCCCCACGCTCACCCCTTTCCTCCAAACGCTTCACAACACCATGGCGGCCGCGCTCCTTCGCAATACCAACATAATATGTACCTCTATCCTCTTTAGCTCTTTTATCAGGTGCTCAATCCAGCAATAATGCTACACATTCTCATCGTGCCTGTATATATGTTGGTTAGAGTGCTGTGCACTATTACTTACCTAGCGCGTCCCAACCACCGAATAAATACCACCACATATCGCGACCTTCCGTATCAACCTCACAATACAAAAAATGTTCCAGCGGCTTTAAATATCTCTCTCATCAGCGGCCCCAAGGTCGACTCGAGACTATTTTGACACGAATCCTTAACCAAGGAGCCGCTTAGCATCGCAATCGAAGCCGACTCCCATGAGCTGTTGTTGATATGTTGCTCAGCCTATGTTCAAATAGCCGTTTTACAAAATCATATGGGCCGTATACAACAGCGCTAGCTATGGTAACTGGAGGCCTCGCCTCCATGAGCGTCGAGATCCCAACCTGACGCACAAAAGTCTTGGAAAAGTAGAGTCAGATATTTCATCAAGTACACGTCTCAGCTTGGTTCTACCTGCTACTCAAATATCGGCTGCATTGAAAGTGCAAATTATGCTTCGTCCGGACACAGGATACTTCCAATCTTACTGTAAGCCCACGTGTAGCTAGCGCATCTCTTCGCCCACCGTTCCCCACATATATCCAATGGCCTGACCCTCGGCCGATACGTGCCTGTAGGATTGGGAGTTGGGGCGTGTCGATAGGCTACTTCCTTTGACCACTGATTAACCGAACGCCTCCTTCGCATTCGCTTACTCTCACAGCGTTCTGGACACGAGTCCTGACTTTGCCGAACATCCACTCTCAGAACTTAATAACATCGGATTGTACCAAGCCATGTCGAAATCGCTCGTTTTCATTCAACGTTTGCTGCTTTCTCTTATCGAGGCTAGTGCTTCTTGTCCCCATTGGTAACTTCTGTGAGATGTGCATGTGAGCAGACTAACCTTGCAACGCTCGGCATCATCAACTCTTTCGGTAGGAGAAACGGCGAGAAACTCCTCTGTGGGACACATCTGCCTTGATGGCTAGCGATGAGGAAACCACAGTAGATAGCGGTCTTACAACACAATCGACACCTACCCTCTCTACCATCAGCCAAGCTAGGTTGCACACAATCATTGCCGCACTTTGGCTTTGTTTATTCATTTCCGCTATGGACACCACCATCGTTACCACCGCGCTCAATAAGATCTCGAGTGGCTTCAATGCTCTGGAGCAAGGGGCATGGCTTGTCACTGCCTATTTATTGACATACAACTGTAAAGCCCTTTCATCAGTATAACCGAGCTACCTTGCTAACTTTAACATAGCGTTCCTAATGATTACAGCGAAGCTCAGTGGTGTATGGGGCCTAAAATATCTCTTACTATCCTGCGCTTTTATATTTTTGGTATTTTCCATGGCTTGTGGCGGAGCTCAGAGTATGGTACAGCTGTAAGTTAGTAAACTATGTTCAGTTTGGACCAATACTAATCCATTAGGATTGTGTTTCGAGCGTTCCAAGGCATCGGTGGCTCCGGACTCTATTCACTCACTTTTGTGTCTATCATGAAGCTAGTTGTTCCGGAAAAAATCGGCTTTTATTCAGGTGTCATCAGCTCAGTATTTGCGATGGCTAATCTACTTGGCCCTTTATTTGGAGGGATAATATCTGATCGAACGACGTGGAGATGGATATTTTTCATCAAGTGCGTTGGTTATATTCTCTACATAGCACCAGCTAACCAGGTAGTGGACCGGTTGTCACAATTACAATCATCCTTCTTTTCGCATCACTTCCTCCCTTGAAGGATGGCAAAACAAATGTCGAACGCATAAAGAGCCTAGACGGAATAGGAGGGTTATTTTCCATTTTCTGGCCGATCCCTCTTATTTTCGCCCTACAGGAAGCTGGAGTTTCGCATCCATGGAACAGTGGTGTTATCATCGGTACGCTGACAACCGGCATTGCGCTCTTCCTCCTATTTGGTCTATTTGAAGAGTGGGTTACGTATAAATCGTCGAAAGAACCAATTTTTCCAATGCACTTCCTTCGAAATCCCTCCATGGCGCTCATTCTATTGTAAGAGGTCCAGTTGCTTCCCCTAGTGCCGATCTGACTACGCAATAGGTCTCAATTTCTTCTCGGAATGCCGTTCTATGTAATCTTTGTACAGGTTCCACAGCGATTCCAAGTTGTCAACTTCACAAGCGCAGAACGTGCAGGGATTCTTCTTCTACCTGCAACACTGATGACCCCTGTTGGGGCCATGGCGTGCGGCCTGGTGGCGAAGAAGGTGCCTATCGAGTATGTGTTGATCATCTCCACTGCTATTGTATGCCTTGGCATCGGACTCCTTGGGAGCCTACCAACATACTCCTCTCTGTATCCTGGAGTGTATGGCTATGAAGTCATCGCAGGTTTAGGTTTGGGTTTATCGAGCCCGCCCTATTTCATGCTCATCGCAACCTCTATCCTAGAAAAGGACATACCTGTTGGTACGGGCGCGCTAAATATGGTCCGAACACTCGGGGGCTGTGTGGCAGTTTCCATATGCTCGGCCATACATCGTGAGTTCATCAGCGATCATCTTTCAGCATTTCTTTCGCCCGCTCAGATATCTGCCGTGCAGAAGTCTGGCGGCTACATTGCACAATTGCCTGAAGACACACGAAATCGTATCGGTCACATCTTTGGTAGCAGCTATAATAGGCAGTTCCAAATTATGTTGGCCTTTGCCGGGCTGAACATTTTCGTTGCTATCATCATGGTCCCAGTTAGAAAACGGATGGGTATTTTTGGTGTAATGCCTAGACGGAAAGAAGACAATGAATTTACAAAGGTCACAGAGTCAAAGGCAAACAACTCAAAACCGAAGGAAGACCGAGGAAATATTGCCATGAACCCTTCAATTCAGGTGTCGGATACTGACCAGTGCGCCGAGGGTATCACAGTTACACAGCCAGGTAAGAAACAGAAAAGCGTAATTCATTCAAGGTAGTGAAATTGAGCTTCGATATAAGATTGACCTTACTCCTCAGCTTCTCAAGTGTGGCATTGCCAATATCGATGCTACGGGAAGAATTTCAACAAGTGATTTTGTCTCATAATGCTAGCTAGGGCTGGTGCTAAAATCAGCTATCAAGAGGCAGCCCCTCCACCCTCTGCGATTCGTGGTTTACATACCTGAATTTGCCTAAGTATAGCAGTAGTCTCATACTGTATTTCCCTTTCCCTTGTCCCGGTCGGCGCAAGGGACACTGATCGTTGGAAATGCCGAACCTGTCAACCTAGGTATTTCCTAGAATAAAACAAGCCATTAACATGGCCTGATATCGTGTGGTCCCGGAGGCAAAACGAGGTGCATGGGGTCCTAACCATTGCTTAGAAATCCCACAAAAATCTACTGTTCGCTCGGGACAACTTCTAGCGCAAAACACCAGCAATGTGCCGAACATTGACCGAATAGAGACGTTCGAAGAAGCACGTCACAAGGGTCACTTGTGGAGAAGCTTAGCATTGACTCCATATTTCATTGGTTGCTAGGGTTCACCACCCCGCAACCGAGGAAAGCTTCCGAAGCTATGCTGCTTAGCACCATGACGTTACATTGTTGAGGGAAACTCAAGGCTTGAGCCAGTGTTTAGCTTGGCTTGTACGACGATGCGGCTATTCAACTTTCAGCCGATGCGTTAAACAGCTGTTCTGTCAGGGAGTATCAGCATGCGCTAAGTCGGGGGTGTGGGGAAACATGGGCTAGGTATGGGGTATTGGACTGGTCATGAAGAAACAACCTTGTCAAAGTGGTTCGACAGCGGGACTCGGGGTCCCGGAAAGGGAATAGATCAGATGTTTGGTTCGCAGCGTTCATAAGGGACTGTCGCCCCTCCTATCTGATTTGCGTTTTGTGATCATAGCCTTGTAGCCAACCTCACTGAAGTTGGAAGCGCCCTTGTTCCGCTCCCACGACGCCAGATTTTGTATTAACAGGTTTGGCCTCACCTCACAACATGGCTTTAGCAACAGATAGACCCAGCGACGGCATAAGCGACGAGAAGATCATTGGAGACGAACATTTGAAAGATAAGAGCCATACTATCGAAGATCTAGCAGATCCCGATGCCGGTCTCAGTGAAGAAGAACGTGCTGCTCACGTATGTTGTAACCTTCCTTCATTTGCTATAGCCACACTATTACCAAAGAATTCCGACTCACGAAGCAAAGGACCGAAAATTGCTCTGGAAACTTGATATGAAGCTGATCCCGTGGCTTTCATTCCTATATTTGATTTCGTTCTTGGACCGTACAAACATTGGCAATGCGAAAGTCGATGGCCTACAAGAAGACCTAAAGATGACCAACGGGCAGTACAATGAGAGTTTGACTATATTTTTTGTCAGCTATTCTGTATTCGAGCCGTTGACAAACGTGCTATTGAAGAAGCTACGACCAAGCGTATTCCTTCCAATCATAATGGTATGGTGGGGAATCTGTATGACGTGCATGGGATTGGTCCATAACTACGCCGGCCTGATGACCGCTCGCTGGTGGCTAGGAGTGGCCGAAGCTGGTCTTTTCCCTGGAGTCAACTATTACCTCTCTTGCTGGTACAAAAGATCTGAATTTGGAATTCGTGCGGCGATCTTCTTTTCCGCAGCTGCTCTAGCGGGATCTTTTGGTGGCTTGCTTGCTGCAGGTATTGCTCAAATGGGCGGAGTTGGCGGCAAACCTGGATGGGCTTGGATCTTTGTGAGTACACTGCATCTGCCGGATAAGAAAAAGGTGAACTAATGAAGTTTCTAGATCCTCGAAGGCCTCGCAACAATCATAGTTGGTATAGCATCTTACTGGATGGTCCACGATTTTCCTGCTGAAGCCACTTTTCTCACGCCCGACGACCGCGCGCGCGTCTTACGGCGTCTTATGGCAGACCAACAAGCATCCGCCCATCACGAGTCTTTCCAGATGGGATATTTCTGGCAAAGCGTCAAAGACTGGAAAACGCTCATGTATTCCATAATCTACATGGGTGCAGATGGGTCTTTATATAGTTTCGCCTTGTTCCTTCCGACCATTATCCAAAATCTAGGATATAAATCTACGACGGCGAACTTGTTGAGTGTGCCTCCATACGCAGCAGCAGCGGTGGTTACCGTGTTGATTGGGTGGATTGCAGATCGTACGCAGCAAAGAGGATATTGTAACATCTTCATGTCGCTCTTCGGCATTATCGGGTTCAGTATGATGTTAGGAAGCTCGAAGCCCGGGGTGCAATACGCTGGCACATTCCTGGGTGCGTTGGGCATCTACCCGTGCATCGCAAATACGATCTCTTGGGCCTCTAACAACGTTGAGGGCGTATACAAGCGCGGTGTTACGCTTGGTTTCGTGATCGGCTGGGGCAATCTGAATGGCGTTGTCAGTTCGAATATTTACCGGGCGAGGGATAAGCCGCGGTTCTTTCTTGGACATGGGGTTGTGTTGGCGTATCTCACATTGTTTCTGTTTGGGGGTAGCGTTGTTACGAGGATTTTACTGGCGAACGAGAATAAGAAGAGAAGGGATGGAAAAAGGGACGCGTGGGTTGAGGGTAAGGGTGAGCAGGAGGTGCTTGAGATGGGGGACAAGAAGCCAGACTTCTTGTACATGCTGTAATTATGCGCCTTGTCTTGGATCGTGTGTAATGAATCCAAGATGCCAAATTGTAGTAAATACGAGCCAGACTTTTGTGCCGAATGCACCTGGAATTTCGCTGACCGCCAGGCATCAATGCGCCGCCCAATGCATATAATGAAAAAGAAAACGAAGAAAAGATAGCAGACAAGGGCTCAAGCTCCATTTTTCCTACCGTTCCGGTCATTGGCCCTCTGCTTCCTTTCGTTTCGCCTGACGCGATCCTTGCGCTCCCTCCTGCTGTCTGCCCGCGCATCATGGGCCTCTCCGCTCGCTCTTTCCTTCTTCTCATCGACCTCGACTAGCCAGTCGTTCTCGCCGTCCTTGTTCTTGCCTTTGTAGCCCCATTTGGGCACCCACTCGCCACTCGCGTCGTCGTAGACCAGCTTGCCGTCGCGCTTCTTGTCCTTGATGCCCTTTTTAGCAGCGAAGCGTTCCCATTTGGTGGGCTCCTTGGCGGCTGGAATGGGCTTTTCGCGGGGAAGCGGGGTGGTTGGGTTGGGCAGGACGAGGTGGACGCCCTCGGAGTCGGATTTGATTTGGCAGGTGGTGAGCAGCTGGTTGATCAGGGCCTGTGCGGCGTCGCGGGCGGTGGCTGCAAGCACTTCCTCGCTGGCGGCGGCCGGCACGGGATTGGCGTCGTTGGCGAGGAGGTTGCCCAGGTCGAAGGTGAAGGGCGTGGGCTTGTTCACCGTGACGGGTCGAGCCGAAACGGCCGAATCTGCAACAGAGGCGGCCCCGTTGAGGCTGGGAGACTTGACGTCCATGGCCCCGCCGTTGATGCGGTCGGCCAGCGCAACGCCGCCGTCCATTTCCGTGTCAGACATTGTTGGAGGCGGGTGGGTTCGGGTCGCAGGTCGTGCTTTGTTCGCGTGGTGAGATGCTTGTCGCATGGCCGTGAATTATTATCGGTGCTGATTATTTTTTTGGAGACGGCGAGTCCGTGCACCCACCCGCGCGGACTTGCGAGTGCACCACCACCTCTCTGCACCCATTGCCATTGTTCCTGTAGCCAGCATGGCGCCCTCGATATGTCTCCGGAGCTTCCCGCAGCTCTCCATTGACGTCGCCGCACGCCCTCGGACTGCATCGCGCCTGCTGCATCCCCCCGTTGCCCTCTTTTCCACCTCTGCTGCTCGGTGTGCGAACCCATCGCCAAAGAAGAAAGGCATCACCGCCGCCCCTAAGAAGGGCGTCAAGTCGCTGAACACTAAAAAGGGCAAAAATGCCCCCAGCGGCGATGCGGGCAAGCGGCCGGCTCAGGGCGAGAGGAAAGCGCTGCGCAAGCGAATCGTGCTCAGCAACAACAACGCCCTCGACGTCTCCTCTCTCAAAGACCTGAGCAAGGAGAATGTCTTGAGCACACAAAATGAAGGCAATATGATGGGCTTGCCCGAGTCCATTGTGGATGCTTTGAGAGCGGTTGATGCTTTCAAGACGTCCCAAGGATGGAGCCTCTTCCGGAGGCCGGCAGTGCTGATGAGGAAGGAAGCCATACAACTGGCACAGCTTTTCAGCGAGGTAGAAGATTCGGCAATTGGGCAGAAGAAGACAATACGAAGGATATTGTCAGGCGAGAGGATGAGTGGAAAGTCCACACTGTTGCTCCAAGCCTTGTCCATGGGCTTCTTGAGGGAGTGGTTCGTCATCAATCTTCCCGAAGGTAAAGACGCTTGACACAAATACCAATCACCACCATCTGATCTATATTTTAGCCCAGGATATTGTCAACGCTCATACCGAATATGCCCCTCTCCCAGACTCGCAACCGACCCAATATACCCAAGACACCTATACCGCAGCCCTGCTGCAACAAATTCTAAAGTCTAATGAACAATTTCTCCAGGCAATACCGTTGTCCACAAAACCTAACCTTCCCCTTCCCCTCCCTGTAAAGGCTACTTTGAAGAATCTCGTTCTCCTTGGTTCAGCGAACCCGGAAGTATCATGGCCTGTCTTTTTAGCTCTGTGGACTGAATTATCGCAATCCGGGCGTCCTCCTATCATGCTCGCAATTGACGGTCTATCCCACATCATGCGCGATTCTAAATATCTTTCTGCGGATGTCAAGCCAATTCACGCCCATGATCTTACTCTTGTTCGACACTTTGTTGACCACCTTTCGGGCCAGAGAAAACTTCCAAACGGTGGCATTGTCCTAGCCGCAACATCGCATTCCAATGCACCTACATCCCCTGCCTTGGACTTCCGCATCGAGGTTGCCAAAGCACAGCAAAAGACATCAGAGCATGTCCCGCAATGGAATCCCTACAAGAAAATCGACACGAGGGTAATGGAGGCTCTCAAGGAATTCAATTCTAACAATAAAGACTTTGATATTATCAAGGTTGGAGGCTTGACTAAGGATGAGGCTAGGGCAATCATGGAGTATTATGCCGAGAGTGGTTTGCTAAGGCACCAAGTCAGTGAAAGCCTTGTAAGCGAGAAGTGGAGTCTCGCAGGCATGGGTAACATTGGTGAACTAGAGAGGACTAGTGTAAGACTGAGGATATGAGTTGTTTGTGGTTGAAATAGCATTACCATATCTGGACCTATATGTTTTATAGGCCTTGTGCGGCAGCCGCAATGACGCACGTTCGCATAACTTATACGTAGGATTCTTGTGAGTAACCTACTCTTTCTTTGTTGCTCGCAGCTAGGGCTATGGGTACATTCAGCCCAACGCACTTTCCTAAAGCCCCAATCCACATCATCAAATACTCCTCTGGGTTTATTTCTCTATTGCCAATGCTAGTTTGCATCACCTCAGCTGTCTGGCAAGGGTGAATGAAGAAGACTGGACGATTCGTGGCTGGATGATCCTTGTCTATGTTAGTTTCAAATTATATTTGCACGATGCATTTGCTTACTGCTATAGTGACGCCTCCAATAACGCCTCCGTGCTCAGTCTGTGGCTTGAAGTGTGAGGGTATTAAATGCGAGTATAATGTGTCCATTGTTGGTGGGTAGCGGTGCTGCGGATCCCATATATGGATATACAGGACCGGTACACGATAGACCGGGGAGAGGAGAATATCGTAGTGAACGAGTGCTTGGTTTTCTCCTGGCAAAGAAAGTGCTTCGTCATCGTCCTCGTTTAGCTCATCGTGTACATCTTCACCAACAATGCCACTCCCTGTGCCGCCAGCATCAGGGAGCGTCTTTGTAATTCTGAGATATTTGGTTTCACAGTGACAGATGACTTCGGCTGTCTGCCATTCGGCTTGCAAGTGTTTGTATTGGTCAAACCATGCAAGTATGCTGCTGCATGCTTCGCTGAACTCAGCAGCAGTTAGGAGCGATAGTGAGGAGAGCATCTAGCATGAGTATGCATTCGGCCGGTACTTATGCAGTCAAGGCGGTGCCGCACACATGGCTTGGCGACGGAGGTGATGATCGTCGGAGCAATCGAGTCGGCGTTTTCCCCAGACAGGAGCAAAGATAGCTTGGCATATGCACCTGTCTGCCTGGACCCAAGGCACCCGTGCTACTAGAGTTTAGCTCCGCAACCTCCGTCGCCCGAATTGCCTCGAGTCTTTGGCATGCCTTCAGCGTCGTCTCGCACGTTCCCATAATCCGCGCCAGCATTGATCCTTTTCTGCCTCGGCCATACTGCAGCCTTCGTTGAGATGCCGGCGCAAACTGAGAAGAGTCAGCTCAAACGCGGCCGTGTAAGTGATGAGATATCTGGTGCTCTCTGGCACGAGAATCCTCCGCTGACATCTGATTTGATAGCAATCTCAAGGTGAGATTGTAGAGCCCAAAAAGGCTCGCCTCTCGCCACCGCCAACTAGCCGCCTCAAGAAAGGGCAGTTGCCGTCGCCCATCACCCATAGGGAGTCAACCGCATCCGATAATTTCAAGGAAGGCACTATCACGCCCCCCAACAATCGCCGGACACCTACCTCTCAAGCTGTTCGCAGCCCCAAGAATGGCCTCTCATCGCCTCCCTCAGACACGCAGCCATTCTCGCAATTCAAGTACCCAAGCCGAACGTATGCAGTAGAAGATGAAGAAGGCCAGGAAGTGTGGGGCTACCTAGTACCAATCGACGATGAATTCAGTAAGGTCATGGTGCTACGGAGGCGAGATGCTTGCCCCGTGTCTCCTGCCAAGGTTGGTAAGACAAGTAGAACAGAGAGGGTACCGCGAGACCAGTATCGAGCGCAGGAGGAGAAGTATGAGAAAGAGAAGCAAGAACACGGCATTACTGCTGGTGGGTACCTAATTGGCCGGCACCGTGAGTGCGGTACGTAGCTTTGGCGCGAATCTGCCAGCAATTTGATCTAACGGTTACAGATCGTATCCTAGAATCACCTACAGTTTCGAACCGCCATTGTCTTCTCTTTGCTGAAAAGAAAGGTGGCGATATTGTCGCGGTCCTCGAAGATCTTTCGGGAAATGGAACCTTCGTCAACGAAGCTATGGTTGGTCGCAACAAGCGTCGCGAATTGCGCGATGGCGACGAAATTGCGATCCTGGACGAAGCTCGCTTTGTCTTCAGGTACCCGTTAATACGAAATACGCACCGGTTTCACCAGCAGTATACCATGCAGGAGCAACTAGGCAAGGGTCACTTTGCTTCTGTACATCTATGCGTTGAGAAATCCTCGGGAGTTCAATATGCGGTCAAGAAATTTGAGAAGCGGTCAGGCCCCGGCGAGAAATCAAAGGTCGATGGTTTACAGCAGGAAATTGGCGTTCTAATGGGTGTCAGCCACCCCACACTCCTCTGCTTGAAAGACACTTTCAACGAAGACGACGGAGTCTATCTTGTTCTTGAATTGGCGACCGAGGGCGAGCTGTTCAATTGGATCGTCATGAAGCAAAAATTGACCGAGGCGGAAACGCGCAAGGTTTTTGTTCAGCTCTTCCAAGCCGTAAAGTATCTGGTAAGGACAGTCTTCGTATTCTACATGTCTTCGCTAATATTTGCTAGCACGAACGGAACATTGTTCATCGTGATATCAAGCCCGAGAATATTCTCCTGACTGACAAACAACTTCGAGTCAAGTTAGCAGACTTCGGTCTTGCTAAGATTATCGGCGAAGAGTCGTTCACAACCACTCTGTGCGGAACACCATCATGTATGTCGGTTACTTTTCCTCGGTCGACAATAGCTAAACTGCTTAGATGTCGCGCCCGAGATCCTTGAAAATTCGAACCATCGCCGTTATACTCGGGCGGTTGACATATGGTCTCTGGGCGTGGTGCTCTATATCTGCTTATGTGGTTTCCCGCCGTTTTCCGACGAGCTCAACAGTCCTGATAACCCCTATACTTTGTCACAACAAATCAAGCTCGGCCGATTCGACTATCCATCACCATACTGGGACTCAGTCGGCGACCCAGCCCTTGACCTCATTGATCGAATGCTTACAGTTGACGTGGATCGGCGTATATCTATTGATGAGTGCCTCGAGCATCCATGGACGACCAATGGCTCCATCAGCCTGACCGATAGTACCGATGGGCTAACAGGTGCCATTTCTAAACTCGATTTCTCGAAGCGAAAAATGCAACGAGAACGCACCATGTTAAGTGATATCAACGATATCAAAGTCAGAAGGGTGATTCAAACTCCAGAAGGGCATGACACTGTCAAGGTGTATGAGAAGAACCCAAGTCAAAAGGTAAGCAAGATGAAGATGGCGCAGGAAGTGCGGCCAGACCATGAACGCGCACCAAAGGAGTTTGTTGAGATGGGTGGGAAAGGTGACGAAACACTATATTCGGAAGAGGAGGGTGGATCTCGATACGTCACAGACCAGAGCGTTGCATCGCTGAAGAGCAAAGGCTCTTGACGAGATGAGGCGAGAGACGAGAGGATTCGGGTTCGTTCATGACCTTAGGCGTACTTAGGCTGGCATAATTAGCTGGAGTTCAGGGCAGATGAGGAGTCGTATAGGACAAGGAGTAATAAATTCTGGGCAAGTATTACAAGTGTGTCCTATCCCCAGCCAGCATGCAAAATATTTATTTTGCACCCACTCATGGATGATGGTCAGATGATCGGGCCTGGCTTGCAGCGAATGGGATGAAGCTCTGTACGCAAACTTGTCACGTGTTAGGGGGCCGGACATTACGTCGTGCGTAAATGGTCAGATTGTCGTGTCGACAGGCCGGCCATTCGGTCCCTGGTCCCTGCCAAGACACGCGCCTGCCAGACCGCCTTCAACGCCGAAGGATGATTGCCTCATTGGTGCACGCCAAAGGTTGACAGAAAATAATATATCTATCCCGAAGAGCCCGCCCCCCTCGTCAACACCACCACCCAACGCCTTGCAATTGCGTACTCTGCTTTGTGCGCATCATGGGCATTCTCGCTGATATTGCTGGCCCATTGGGCGACTTTGCCGCCAACTCCTCTATCCCCGTCCTCGTGGCTGCCGGTTTCGCCTCCTTTATCGTTCTCGTAGTCGTCCTCAATGTTTTGAGCCAGCTGCTGCTGACGAAGCCCAACGAGCCGCCAGTTGTCTTCCACTGGTTTCCTATACTCGGTAGCACCATCACATATGGTATTGACCCGTACAAGTTCTTCTTCGCAAATCAAAAGAAATATGGCAACGTCTTCACCTTCATCCTCCTGGGCCGCAAGATGACCGTGTGTCTGGACACCAAGGGTAACAATTTCATCCTGAATGGCAAGATAAAGGACGTCAATGCCGAGGAGATCTATGCGCCATTGACCACACCCGTTTTCGGCAAGGACGTCGTTTACGACTGCCCAAATTCGAAGCTCATGGAGCAGAAAAAGGTGCGCATACCATTATTGTCGTAATACCATGTAATATGTTGCTAATCCACGGGCCAGTTTGTCAAATTTGGTCTCACCCAAGAGGCTCTCCGCTCCTACGTTACCATCATCACTCAAGAAGTCGAGGACTTTCTCAAGGGCCACAAGGCATTTAAGGGGCAAAAGGGAACGTTCGACGTGCCCAAGGTCATGGCTGAGCTTACCATCTACACCGCCTCTCACGCTCTTCAGGGCGAGGAGATCCGCAATTCTTTCAACTCCAAATTCGCCGAACTCTACCATGACCTCGACATGGGTTTCTCTCCCGTCAACTTCATGCTGTCTTGGGCACCCCTCCCACACAACCGCGCTCGTGACAATGCGCGTGAGACGATGATCAATTTGTACTCTGAAATTGTCCGTAAGCGTCGCGCAGGCAACATGGAGAAGAACTCTCACGATATGATCTGGCATTTGATGGATTGTAAATACAAGGATGGCACACAGGTTCCTGAGCACGAGATCGCCGGTATCATGATTGCTCTCCTCATGGCAGGACAACATTCATCGTCTTCCACAATCGCTTGGATTATGCTCCGCCTTGCTCAGAACTCGCACCTCGTTGAGGAGCTTCTTGCTGAGCAGAAATCTGCTCTCGGCGAGGACCTTCCCGAACTTACATATGAAGACCTCGCAAAGCTACCGCTTCATGCCCAGGTCGTCAAAGAAACCCTCCGCCTTCACGCACCCATCCACTCCATTATGCGCAAAGTTAAGCAGCCTCTCGTCGTTGACGGTACCAACTATGTCGTTCCCACCTCCCACAACCTCATGTCTTCGCCTGGTTTTTCGGCACAGCTCGATACACACTTTGTTAATCCCGCTACGTGGGATCCACATCGCTGGGATTCCGATCAGCACAATTATGAAGAGGTTGACGGCGACGATGAAAAGATTGATTACGGTTGGGGTGTTGTGTCCAAGGGCACCAACTCACCGTACCTCCCATTCGGTGCAGGAAGACATAGATGCATTGGTGAGCAGTTCGCATACCTTCAGCTACAAACCATTCTTGTTGCCTTTGTGCGAGAATTCAAGTTAAGGAACGTGGGAGGTAGCAAAGAAATTGTTGGCACAGATTACACGAGTCTGTTCTCGAGGCCGCTCGCGCCTGGTATCATAGAGTGGGAGCGAAGGGGTAAATAACCGTAGAGGTATGGAACTAATGAACGATAATGATGGCGTGGGTAATTTTCTCAAGAGCACGCCGATAGAGTGTTAACTCGGGTGCGATGGACTTTGAGATATATAATATTAATCGAAGACATGGGCCTTGGACGGTTGCGAAACTATTTCTCTCTCTCTGTTGAACATGAATGTAATTTGGACTTTGGAACCGAGCGTTCGATCACCCCTCCGATCATAGCCGAGGAGATGGTCCAGCAAGACCTTGTGCTTTACCAATGAATCACAACCACATATTGCGACCAGTTCCTTTCTTGAACTACTAAGCGCTCTACACGCCCTGATTGGTAAGATCGAGGGAGTTGCTGATATAAAAAACCATCGTATTTGATCTTGTCGAGAGTTTCATAAACATCACAATAAGATACAGTAGAGGGAATAGCACATTATGGCGCAACTCCAACAATTGAAACGAGACTACCCATGGATCCAAACACCGCTGATAATCGGTGCACCAATGCGTCTGATTGCCCTAGCAGACATGGCCGTGGAGATATC